>PVIC010015009.1:0-15032 GCA_004025085.1 Thryonomys swinderianus
AAAAAAAAAAAAAAAAAAAGAGGACATTTTGTGACAAATCAAAGGGGCCCTGGACACCTGTACCAGCTCTCTGACTCTGTTGTAGAGAGACACTCCTGTGGGATATCGTTTGGTGAGGAAGGAAAGGAAAACTTTCTACTTTGATATGTCTTGAAACAGCAAGAAGCCCCTTAAACAAAAGGATAATGACAGTATGCTATCTTAAGCAATTACTGACAATTCCTTAAAATCACCCATATCTGGTCAGTGTTCTATTTTCCTGGTTGTCTCATCAAGATTTGTTTACTTGTGTTTACTGTTTATGTGTTTGAATTAAGGAGTGCATACTGCACCTGGACATACTTCTTGAGGCTCTTAACCTGTTCCCATGCTTTATTTCCCCTTCTATTTTATTTATGGAATCACTGTGTCACTTGTCCTGTAGCAACTCCTGTATGCTGAGTTTTGGTATCCTGTTAGCTGCATTTCTGTACTATCAATTTATCATGGCCTGGCTTTCTCTACTTTCCATAATAATGGTGGTAGAATCTAAAGACTTGCTGATACTCCTTGTGACTTAGAGGGCAAGAGTATTTAATGGCACCAGGAATTTAGTTCAGGGCCACTGCATCTACCTGCAAGTACAAAGGCCTGAGTTTGATCCCTAGTACTACCAAAAAAAGAGAATATTTAATAGCAGTGTCCTGTACTTTCCTTTGCATCACGTGAGATATACAATGTCTGGCATGTTATAAACCTGATTCTATTATAAAGTTCCCTTAAGTTTTTAGCAATGGTTTTAGTACCCATTAATGAACATTGTCTGGACATATTATTTCACTAGTTTTGATAATGTCAATTATTTCTTTTCATTTATTATCTAGATATTATTTTAAATGGCAACTCTCTTATCATTTACTGGTTATTGTGAAGCATAGTCCCCCCCCCAGAGAAAGATAAAATGTTTGGATACTTCCTTTTATTTACCAGTTTTCATTGAACATACTCCAAAGATGACCAAGGACTTTGGAGTTTCAGGTTCTGTGTGTCCTTACAAGTTCATTTCATGTTTTTAAGCATATTTTATGTGTCTCAATCATTGTAATTTTTTTTTTTTTTGAGACAGTGTCTCCCTTTGTAGTTCAGGCTGGCCCTAAGCTCACTATGTAGCCCAGGCAAGCCTCGAACTCAGCAATCCTCCTGTCTCTGCCTCCCGAGTCTGGATTACAGGCGTGAGCCACCATGCCCGGCACTGTGGTATGTGGTATTGATTGCTGGTGGGCATGAGTCTCCACGCCCAGCATTGTATGTTGTTATTGGGGATCGAACTCAGGACCTTGTGCTTGCGAGGCAGGTGCCGGAATCACTGAGCTAACCCTCCAGCCCATCATCGTAATTTTATATTTTTACTCACAGTGTTCTAGACATAGTCATTTGGTTCTTAAAGATAACTGAGACAGGGCTGAGAATTTAGCTCAAGTGGTACCACGCCAACTTTGAACGCACAAGGGCCCAAGTTCAATCTCCAGTACCACAAAAAAGAAAAAAAAGAAATGAACTGAGATAGTCACATAAGCAATCTCTTTCCATAAGACTAAGAGCTACTTTGCAGAATTTACAAAATGAGCTGTTGTGCCAGGCGTGGTGGCTCACACCTGAATCCCAACACTCGGGAGGCAGAGGCAGGAGGATTGCCGTGAGTTCGAGGCTAGCCAGGGCTCCGTAGAGAGTTCAGGGCCAGCCTGAACTACAAAGTGAGACCCTGTCTCAAAAAAACTAAAACAAAATAAAAGTAAGAAAGCTGTTGTGAGTTGTGCAGATCTCATGGTTGCAGACTACAAAAAGAGTGTGTTATTGCTGCCTATGAGAACTCAACTTGCTACTATGAAATCCAACAATTATATGGAGCGTTGGAATCATTTCAACCCAGAAACTGTCACATTCCCAAGACTTGATAAGCCTTCCTGAGAAAAATAGCACCTGCACCTTCCCGAACTCTCATTAAAAGGGAAGTAAATGAACAAAATAAGTGTCAACCCACAAGAACAAAAATGTTTTAAAAGGGAAGGAAAGAAAGAAAAAAAAGATGGGGAAGTAGAGTATGGGAGGGAAGAAATAAAAATAAAAGGGAATAGGGCTGGGGATTTAGCTCAAATGGTACCGTGCCTATGTTGGAAGTGCAAGGGACCAAGTTTGATCCCTAGTACCACACACAAAAAAAGAAAATACAGGACTGATGTTGAAGAGAAGCCCAAGGTGGATAAGAAACAACCAAAAAAGTGATACATTTCCTAGTGTATGGAAAGTTTGAAGATAAATAAGTAAATAAAAAACTAAGCAAATTTTAAAGGCATTTATTATCTTCTGAAAAGTAAAAACGTTATTCAAGAAAGGAAAATCCAAAAACATTACCATTTCATGAACACAGTATAGCAATTAAAAATTGTGATGTAGTCATAGTGATAAGAAGTACAAGAGGTAAGAGGTATGAGTTTTAGGGTGTATGTCTGTGTAATAGAGTTGAATTTTCCTCTTTTGTAGTAAGAAGTGGTTAAACTGTAAGACACAACACTTCAAAAAGCATAGTTAAAGTACATTATTTAGAAATATGGAGGCAAATATCAGAAACAACAGCTAAGTTAGTTGTTTCCAGGAGACAAGAACCTATAATGTGGGGGTGAGGTAGGAAACTTTTATTTTTACTTGACATTTTAAATTCTATTACTATATACATTTATGAGCTATGGGGTTTTTTTAATTAAAAACTCATCCCATTTCTTTTTTTTTTGAGACAGGGTCTCACTTTGTAGTTCAGGCTAGCTCTGAGCTCACTATGTAGCCTAGGCAAGCTTCGAACTCAGCTGTCCTCATGCCTCTGTCTCCCAAGTGCTGGGATTACAGGCGTGAGCCACCACGCCCGGCACTGTGGTATGTGGTGCTGATTGCTGGTTGATTGCTGGTGGGCGTCAGTCTCCACGCCCAGCATCGTATGTGGTTACCGGGGTTCGAACTCAGGACCTTGCACTTGAGAGGCAGGTGCCCAAACCACTGAGCTAACCCTCTGGCCCAAAACTCATCCCATTTCTATGTGTCTGTAATTCAATATTCTGCTGCCAGGAAATTAATCTCAGTCATGACTTGGGTTTTTCACCCTCTCTAAAGAAAGTCAAACAAGAATCAGATCGTCTTGTGTATTCTAGAATAGTCAGGCCCTATGGTCTCTGGCACACTTGTCCAAGTCTCATCTCTTCCATTTTGGGGCTGGATTGGTGAGAGAAGTCTCTCACAGCTACTCTCAAATTTTAGCATCTCCCAATACCTCTCATGGGAAAGAGCCTCTAATCCCAGCTACTTGGGAGACTGAGGCAGAAAGAGCACCAGTTTGAGGCCAGTTTGGGCAATAGCAAACAAGACCTCGGAAGACAGCAAGAGCAGGAAGGAGAGTGAGTCAGAGACCAAAGCAGAAAGCAAGGGGGGAAAAAAGTAAAAGATAGACAGGCTGACAGACAGACAGACTTGTCACCTCTTAGAGACTTGACATGAGATGGATCTCCAACCCTTCTGCTCACAGGATTTGAAACCATAGGCACAGTTTTCTTCTCAAGCTGGTATTTTTCCCTCAGGAGGTATTTCTTCCCCAGCACTCCCCCAACCCACTCTATCCTCTCAGAAAATTGGGACAAACCTCCTCCTCATGAGATTTAGGAAACCCAGGATGCACCACTCACTAGAGGAGGGTGGTGAGAGAGGATGGTGCCCAGGAGCACGCCGGGCCTGCCTTCGTCCATCTCCCACTCAAACCACTGACACCGGCCCAGTCACAGACGTGCGGAAGGACGTGGACGTCGTGGATCTCACCTCCCAGCAAGTCACCTCCGTTTGGACTCCTCCTGTATTTACTCACACCCAGGACAACGTGTTGCTGCTCAACTCGTGGGCTGTGAGCAGCCTTTCTCCTTTACTGTTACATTTATAGTGTTTTACTTGCCTAATTTAGGTATTATTGCAATTTTCAGTGTACTTGTGTTTCTCTCCAATTAGGGTCCCCGGTTCATGTCCCCAACAGTGGCAGTGAGTTCTTTGCCTCATTGTGAGCTATATCTTGCTGGCACATACCTCTCCTATCAGCACTCAGGGACTGAACAGGAGGACCAGTAAGTCTGAGCCCAGACTGAGTGTCTTAAGACTGTCTCAAAGTAAAACTTAAAGGGCTGGAAATATAGCTCATTGTGAGGCCTGTGGGTTCAATCCCCAGTAACCCCCCACACACACCCACACCCCACTTCCAAAGTGATAAGCTCCAGAGAGACAAATGCACACCACAAGGGAGTACATGACATGTGGGCTTATATTCATGTTTTCTCACATTCTTTCTTGCTTTCTATTTTGCAGGTTTCTAATACATATAAGATGTATTTTATAGACAAAAAAATTCACATTTTTGGAAATGCATCTTCCAACACATTTTTAACTGATGAAGTGTATTATTTAAGATAAAGACTACAACCTGTTAAGCATCTACTGTGTATTTAGGCACTTTTACATTCATTTCATTTTACTTTCCAGCACCCCCTCGTTGAGGTGGAGATTATTGGATTACACCAAATGATGAAGAAAGAGAGACTTGGGTTACAGCACTAGTTAGAATCTCAAAATCTTTTTTTTTTTTTTTTTTGAGACAGGGTCTCACTTTGTAGTTCAGGCTGGCCCTGAGCTCACTACAGACCAGGCAAGCCTCGAACTCAGCAATCCTTCTGCCTCTGCCTCCCGAGTGCTGGTATTACAGGCGTGAGCCGCCACGCCCGGCACTGTGCTGTGTGGTACTGATTGCTGGTGGGCGTGAGTCACCCCACCTGGTATTGTTGTATGTGGGATCAAAAGAACCAGAGACCTTGTGCTTGGCAGGCACAGGAATCACTGAGCTAAGTCTCTAACCCTCAAACTCTTCATCCAAAAGCCTAAAATGCAGATTCTTCTGAGCTACATGCCTTGGCTTCTATTGAATTCTCCCTTGAGTGATTCTGTTTTCTGTTAAGAGCACTTTCACAGAAGGAGCCATAAAAGTCCTTACAGTCAGACCTCAGGGCATTCCTAATATGCTCATCCACCTCCTGAAAGAACCAGCAGTGCAGACTCTATAGGACATTCATTGCCCTCTTGTTCTCTCTAATTATATACTGATTTCTCAACATGGCACTTGCCTATTGAGGAACTTCTTTATGTGAAGTCCCTCTGTAGTAGATTAATTAAGCACGGTATTGATCTTTGTATTCCCTGGGGCCCTCCTAAAAGGGCTGTGTTCTTGAAGCCACTCTCTGAGTTAGTAGAACGTCCCCCCCTGCAAATGTGCTACCTGCCATTTTTGCTGTCTTCCCTACCCTGAACAGGTACTGTTCCCTGCAGACACTAACTCCTTGCCTTTCCCCAAACATGGCATGGCGAGAAAAGAGGGTGAGAGTCCTGCTCAGTTTTAGGTCATGCTGATTTAACACTTCCTCTTTTATGCATCCTGGCTGTCTTGCTTGGAGATTTTCATTTGCAAATCGTGCTAAGTACCTTGCAGTGTTGTTGTTCCTCTCAATTAGTTAATGTTTGTAAGGCACGTTATAGACTCAAGTGCCAAGTCTGCGCTTAATGTGAACATCTGGGTATCCTCAAGTCTGTGTTGGGTCAACACAAATTGTGAGAGATTTGCATTGGAAAAAGGCTTGGGTGGGTGTTTTCCCCTGAACTGCAGGTTATTAAAATACTGGGGTGGCAACCACAGCCTGGGTGGGCGAGCTTGTGTTAACACACAAAGCTGTGTTAACACAGCTTTCCAACTTGATAGAATAAATGATGGAATGTCTTTTCTACGACCAAGAGTGCTACAGTCTGATGAGGAGTAAGAAAAAAACCTTCCCTGTGAATTGTGCTGCTTGTCTTCCTGATGCGTGGTTGTATTGTGTTGTGTTGTTTTCTTTTTTATTCAGTGAGTGGGTGACCAAAACAATGCAGCTACATTTCCAGTGTGTCTGAGTTTAAAAAAAAAAAATCACTTAAAAATCATAGCACATTAAATTAAATGGGGAGTAATATTTCACTAAGAAAAATTTTAAATACTAGTTTCATTTGCTTGTACATAACATAATCACTGTTAGATCTCTGGCGGCAGCCAACAACCATGCCACACACCAAGCAGCCTGACAGGAGGCTTTATTTAAGGGGAGGAAGTGGCTCCTGCACAGGAGATGGGGCAGAAGCAGCAGAGGCTTGGAACAAAGGAAGGGACAGTCTTATATAATCTTGGGTTCCGGCGACCTATGCAAGGGCCAGGGTGAGGTAACTTCTAACCTATCACAAGCCACATTGCCTGTCAAGTTTTTCTTCTTGCAGAAGCTCAATGGGGTGGAGCTACAGAAGGAGTCAGAAGGACTACATATAAAATAGAGGCCCATAACCCTATCAATCACTAACTTAAGTTTTTTTTTTTTTTTTTCTTTTTGGAGACAGGGTCTCGCTTTGTAGTTCAGGCTGGCCCTGAGCTCACTATGGTGCCCAGGCAAGCCGCCGCGAACTCAGCAATCCTCCTGTCTCTGCCTCCCGAGTGCTGGGATTACAGGCGTGAGCCACCACGCCCAGCATTAACTAATTTAAGTTTTTAATCACAATCTTTTTAACATGTAATCAGAAATTTTTTAACATGTAAATAAAAATGTTAAGCATCTTCGCTAAGGTATTTGATTTCGATACCCTATCTTCCTAAATACACGGCCACACAATGTTTTCCTGTAAAAGACTGAATGAATGGTCTTCCATTCTTTCCCATTCCTTCTTTTCTAATCCTCAAATTTTTTTTTTTTTGAGACAGGGTCTTGCTTTGTAGTTCAGGCTGGCCCTGTGCTCACTATGTAGCTCAGGCAGCCCTCAAACTCAGCAATCCTCCTGCCTCTGCCTCCTGAGTGCTGGGATTACAGGCTTGAACCACCAAACCCAGCACTTGTGGTATATGGTGTGGCCACTACGCCCCTTATTGTTGTATGTGGTTACTGGGGATCAAACCAGGGACCTTGCGCTTGCTAGGCAGGTGTGAGAACCATTGAGCTAAATCTCTGACCCTCTAATTCTCAATTTTTTCTTTTTTTTTTTAGACAGGATCTCACTTTGTAGTTCAGGCTGGCCCTGAGCTCACTACATAGCCCAGGTAAGCCTCAAACTCAGCAATCTTCCTGTCTGCCCCCTCCCCAGAGTGCTGAGATTACAGGTGTGAGCCACCACACCTGGCATTGTGGTATGTGGTGTTGATTGCTGGTGGGCGTGAGTCATCATACCCAGCATTGTATGTGATTACCAGGGATCGAAGTCAGGACCTTGTGCTTGCTAGGCAGGCGCTGGAACCACTGAGCTAAATCTCCAACCCTAATCCTCAAATTTTAAGTGAGATTGATATTAAAAAGCAAGAAAACTGCTTAAAGCAGAACAGAAAATCTGTAGATTTTCATTTTACTTTATAGGGAGGGTTTATGAAAACTGCAACTTTTGGGATGACTTTCTTTTTTTATAAACAAAAACATAAACATACAGTCTACAAGCCACTTGATATTCCCTCTCAAATCCAGAAAATGGCTATTACCTGCAAGTAATTTATAGTAATGTTTTTTTAAAATGTTATTTTGGCAGATCCGGATTTCATTCTAAGTCTGTAACAAATTATCTTTCATCTTTTAATTGCTTTTCAATGTAAGAAAATGTGCAGTTTAATAATCAAAATTCCTAAATGATGCAGCAAGATCCTCAGTCAGTGTAAATTTACATAATTTATCTTCCACTCATTTTTCTATAATTAGTACAGCTGTCACCAGGGAGCCACATTCTTGTGGGTAGGTAGCTATGGGTACAGCAAGCAGACTTCTGTCAAACACTTCCGTTTGAACCATCTATCAGTTTTTCCTCTCATTTTAAATGAGTCAGGCTGCATGAAGAATTTGTTTTATTACCAGGTTTTCTCTTGCCTAATTTTTTTTTTTTTTTTTTTGAGACAGGGTCTCGCTTTGTAGTTCAGGCTGGCTCTGAGCTCACTATGTAGCCCAGGCAAGCCTGGAACTCAGCAATCCGCCTGTCTCTGGCTCCTGAGTGCTGGAATTATAGGCGTGAGCCACCATGCCTGGCTCTCTCTTTCCTAATTTTGATTTTTATTCCTTAACTTACAATTTACTCTCCAAGTCCACTTAGCAATAAATATAACTCTAAAGACTTTCCTGCTTAGACAAACTTTAGGTTGCATATATGATATTTCTCTTCATAGCTTGCATTTTTTTTTTGAGACATCATTTTGCTTTGTAGTTCAGGCTGGCCCTGAGCTCACTATGTAGCCCAGGCAAGCCTTGAACTCAGCAATCCTCCTGTCTCTGCCTCCCAAGTGCTGGGATTACAGGCGTGAGCCACCACACCCGGTTGCTTGCATATTTTTTGAGGAAGGTCCTCATTTCAAACTGCAGCTATAATGTGGATAAGAACAAGGCAAAAGCTCATCGTGAGGATAACGGCAGGGGTGGGGATGTAACTCATCGGTAGAGTACTTGTCTAGCGTATGTGGTGGCCCAATTTCAATCCCCAGCACTGTTAAAAAAACTTTTTTAAAAGGATTGCATAGTAAATACCTCTTCTTTTTCTTCCATGTAAAATTTTTAAATTGTTTTTCTCACTGGACCTGGTGGTACATGCTTATAATAGGAGTATTCAAAAGGGTAAGGTAAGAAAATGGCAAATTTAAGCCCAGCCCAGGCAATTTAGCAAGACTGTCTTAAATTTTAAAGAGGTTGGAAATGCAGCTCAGTAGGAGGCCCTGGGTTCAAATACCAGTACCCAAAATAAATGAATGAATGCTTAAATGAATAAGATGGTCTTTTCTCCTACAGATTTTATAAGAGGAATAAATAAAATGTTTTACCTACTCTCAGACATAGTTAATATGATATATTCAACATCTCTGGTCAACAAGATGTGTGGAGATTTTTCCTCGACAACCAATCAATTGTCCAACAGACACCAACTGGATACCTACGAATTAACCACATACCTCCATTCTGACTGTGTCTACCTGGGGACAGTCTGAGATTCCACAGGCTTAGTGCTCAGTGTGACAAGACGGCTCCCATTTCAGATGCCATTTGCAAGCTCCAGGTTGTGAACTGTGCTTCAAACTGACTGGTTATACATTAGGGATTCCCACTACTTCACATTGGGTTCCATATGCTAGGGTGGTTTACAGATCTTCTTTAAAACTCAGGGAAACATTTATGTTTTCTCATTCTTAATAAAGCCTGCTCCAAAGGATACAGACAGACAACCCAGTGAGAGAGTTGCAGAGGGCATCCCCTTGTGGGATAAGGAGTGTGAGAAGGTGTATAGGAGGGATATGGAGTTGCTGTGGCCCCAAGGGTGTGTGTACGCTGCAGGCCCTTCCACATCCCAGATATCTGGACCCTGTCCTTTTGGGTTGTATGAAGGCTTTAATGATGTAGATAGGATTGATTATCTCATTAGCCATTGGTGACCAACTCAACTCCCCCCTTCCCTTTCTGAGGATGGGGGCAGGGCTGGACATTTCAACCTTTTGATCATGTTCTCTTGGTCTGTTTTCTGCTGCTATGGTGGAATTCCACAGCCTAGATAGTTTATAATGAGACAAGTTTATTTCTCATGGTTCTCAGTAAAGTCCAGGATTAATCTGTTGACATTTGATGAGTGTTTTTCTTGCTATATCATTCCACAGTAAATAAGAGGGCACAGAGAGTTCAGAAAGAGAGACCGGGAAAGAGAATTTGAAAAGAGGACTGAACTTGTCCTGTCATAAGGAATGTACTGCAGCAATAGATAAATGTACTCCCTCTGTCTTGAGCCCATTTACAGTCTGTACTGCCAAATTGCCTCTCACAGGCCTTCACTTCCCGAAACTTGGCCTGGGGATTAAATTTCCAACATGCCCTTTCAGTGGACACAACCATGGCACATGCCTTAAGTGTTTCTGGCCAACAGCCCCCATTGTGAAGCTGTTTATGAGCCCCAACTACTCGTCATCTCATTGCCTGCACTGAATTTCTTCTCTAATTCTAGCTTGCCTTGAATCTCTTTTGGAGTAAAACCCCACAGTTTTTGTAGTTTATAATTGTGCTTTAGATCTTTTTTTTTTTTGAGACAGGGTCTTGTTTTGTAGTTCAGGTTGGCCCTGAGCTCACTATGTAGCCCAGGCAAGCCTGGAACTCAGCGATCCTCCTGCCTCAGCCTCCTGAGTGTTGGGATTACAGGTGTGAGCCACCACGCCCGGCTGTGCTTTAGATTTTAATATTCCTCAAAGGCCAAATGTTGAAAGCTTGGTCACTGTCCTGATGTGCTGTTGAGAGGTGGTGGAACCTAGTAGAAGGAGGGTAGGTCACTGAGGGTATACTGCTGGACAGAGTACTAGGGCTGTGGTCTCTTTATCTTCCTCTTTGCCTCTGGCTTCTATTAGGTAGACAGATTTCCTCTATCAAGTCAGGACATCCAGCATTGCCACAGGCCAAAAAGCATTGGAGGCAGTTGATCATTCACTGAAACTATGAATTAAAAGATTTTCCTCCTTTTAAGATAATCTCTGGTGTTTGAGAGAAAGTGACAAACAGCACACAAAAGACACTCTTGGTGAAAAATAGACTGCAGGCAAAATTTAAAATGGTGAGCAAAGACTGGTAGCAAAGCACAGCCTCTCCAGAGCATGGAACTGAGACATCTGGAAAACAGCAGAGAAGTTGGAGAAATGGAACATTAATGCAGGGAGAGAAAAGACAGCCTCTGGAGAGCTGACCACAGTTCCAGGGAGGGAGATCTGTTTGCACTGATACAAGGTCAGCCCAGAGCCAGTCAGCAGCTCCAGGCAGAAACAAGGGACCAGGCTGGCAGCACCACCCCAAGAAAAACCCACACTTACTATAAACTGCAAAAACCACGGGGTTTTACTCCAAAAGTGATTCAAGGCAGGCTAGAATTGGAGAAGAAATTCAGTGCAGTGTCCACCATACTTGAGAAGGTTTAATCAGGAGCTCTTGGGGGAAGGAGTTAACTGTTTAAAACTGAGCTACAGAACAACTGCAGAATAACTACACTACAAGGTTTCTGTAGTTGCCCCCACTTCAGTGATTGAGATGGCCCCAGGGACAGTCTCACAGCAGGCCAGGCTTAACAGTGACCCCTTGGGAAATTTAAACTCAGGGAAGGACCCTGCTATCAAGAAGCCTGAGCAGTCATGTGTGGCTTTTCATAGTACAGAATAATAGAACAAGCTCAAATAACTAACCTAATGATGGACCTCAAGGTCCTACAGAACAATAAGAATAATCCAAATCCACAGCTACTACAAAGAAGGAAATTATAAAGAACAGAGCAGAAATTAATGAATTTGAGACTAAAAAATAGTAATAAAGGTCAGAGATTTAGCTCAGTGGTTCCAGCACCCGCCTAGCAAGTACAAGGTCCTAGGTAACCCCATACAACAATGCTGGGTGTGGTGACTCACGCCCACTAGTAATCAGTACCACCTACCACAGTGGTGGGTTTGGTGGCTCACGCCTGTCATCCCAGCACTCAGAAGGCAGAGGCAGGAGGATTGCTGAGTTCAAGGCCTGCCTGGGCTACATAGTGAGCTCAGGGCCAGCCTAAACTACAAAATGAGACCCTGTCTCAAAAAAAAAAAAAATCTGTACAAAGAATTAATGAATCAAAGATCTGGTTCTTCAAAAGAATAAATGAAATAAACTCTCAGACACTCTTACCAAAAAAAGAAAGAAAAGATTCATGCCAATTAAATTAGAAATGAAAAAGGCAAAAATCACAATGAACATTGTTGGAATCTAGAAGACTACTAGTAACTACTTCAAAAACCTGTGCTTTATAAAACTGGGAGAATTGGATGAAATGAATAGATTCCTAGACCCAAAAACAATCCAAGAAGAAATAACAAACATGAAATTGAGGCAGTACTTTAAAAAAAAAAAAACCTATCAATTCAGAAAGCCTAGGACCTGATGGATTCACCATTAAATTCTACAAGAATCTTCAGGGGCAGTCTAATGTAATACTTCTCAAACTATTTAATGAGGTTGAAATGGAAGGAGTAATTCCAAAGTCATTCCTGGAATAGAACATTACCTTGATTCCAAAACCAGAGAAGAACTGAACAAAAAAGAAAATTACAGGCCAATGACTTTAATAGACATAGATGTAAAATCTGCAAAAATGTACAAACAGAATGCAACAAATCATTTTAAAAATCATGTATCACAATCAAGTAGGCTTCATTCTAGGAATGTAAAGATGGTTTGACATGTACAAATCAGTAAGTGTAAAACCTCACATAAATAGAAGCAAGGACAGAAATCACAAGATCATCTCAGTAGATGTGAAAAAAAAACTTTTGACTAACATTTATTCATGATAAAAAATTAAAGAATATAAGTATAGAATGACCTTATCTCAGTCTGATAGGAATACTTATGACAAATTGACTGCCAATGTCATATTAAATGGGGAAAAACTAAAAGCTTTTCCTCTTAATTCAGATACTAGACAGAGATGTCCACTATCGCAACTCCTGTTCAATATACTACTCAAAACTACCCAGAGCAATTGGGCTAAAAAAAAAAAAAAAGGGAGGGGAGTACATAGAAGACCCCAAAAAACTCCAACAAAAGATTGCTAGAAGTAATAAACAAATTCATCACAATAACAGGATATAAAATCAATACACCAAAATCAGTAGCATTCCTGTACACCAATAATGAACTCACTGAGAAAGAAAGTCAGCAAAGCAGTAACATTCACAATAGCTTCAAAAAGATGAAACAGTTAAGAACTACCCAAACAAAGTGAAGGAACTCTACATTGAAAATGTTAGTACTCTAAAAAGGAAATTGAAGAAGATATCAGAAAATGGAAAGATATCCTTTCTTCCTGGATAGATAGGCCAATATTGTCAAAATAGCCATACTTCCAAAACTGATAAATGGTTTAACCTAATCACAGTGAAAGTGCTGCTAGCATTCATCACAGAACTGGAAAATTGATATGGAACCAAAATTCAATCAAAGCAACAAAAGCTGTCCTGGGCAATAGGAGCAATGCAGGAAGCATGACAATCCTAGACTTCAAGTTATATTACAAAGCAGCAGTGATAAAAACAGTATGGTACTAGCACAAAAAGAGATCTGTGGATCAATGGAACAGGACAAAGTATGCAAAAACAATCAGAGACACATTTGAGGTGAAGGAAGTAGAGTAGGTGGAAGAGGTGGAAGAGGCAGAGAAGATGGGGGAGGAAAGAATGGTGGAGGAAATATATAAATGTGCTGTAATAGTTTACATGCAATATGGCATTTATTGACTATTTATCAATGGTACAATTTAGATAGGAAATTACAATGCTGATGACATGTTAGGTGATGAAGTATTTTTTCTAAGTGATTTTTATATTTCTTCTGAATTGCTGGGCCACAGCTGGTTTTCACCTAGGGAGCTCCTCACAGGAAGGAGAAAATAAAATGCCAGAACCCACAGCACAAATGCAGTCAAGTTCGGAGCTGGGGAGGTTACTGGATGGATTACTAGATTAACCGGTGAGGAGGAAAGCACAGGACAGGTGGAAATGTAGCTCAGTGGTACAGCACTTGCCTAGCATGCACAGGGCCCAGGGTTCACTCCTCAACGACCCCCAGTAAATAGCTACGTGAGTGAATGAATGAAAAAGAAAGTCAGATTAACAGTCATTCAGCAGGGAGGTAAAATGGAGATGAGAGAAATAAAATATGGAAGTGAACTGCCAAAATCAAGGGAAAGCCATGAAGGTCAGCAGCCTGTGGCGTGAGGCAGCAGGACAAGGGCTTTGACCCCTAAGTATTATTGTTCAGTGGAAGGAAACCCTACTAGTCCGAAGACAGATGGGTTCATAGGCCTCTGATGCAGCCAGTGAGCTACTGGGCAGCTAAATAAGGGGCCTGAGCATTTGGTTGGTGGATCCTGGGTAGCAAGAGGAGATGGTAGGTCTGAAGGGCAGCCAGGCTGAGTGGGGTCAAGCAGGAGCTAAGCAAAGGAGGGAGCTGGAATCCCCCTGGGCCAGGCATGGAAGAGGGACATTGAAGTGGGAAGTAGCCCCTGCAGCGCCCCGAGGGTGGAGCTCTGGACTCACTTCAGGG
The DNA here is from genome assembly GCA_004025085.1 of Thryonomys swinderianus. Classification (NCBI taxonomy): domain Eukaryota; kingdom Metazoa; phylum Chordata; class Mammalia; order Rodentia; family Thryonomyidae; genus Thryonomys; species Thryonomys swinderianus. Next base: position 14,181 of record PVIC010015009.1, read on the forward strand.
TTGCCCAGCTCATCCTGTTAGTCTGAGACTTGCTGAGTGCCTTTGAGGGTCTGGATGGAGCCTTTTATCTACTTCCACACCTAACTCAGCCCTGACCAGAGGTAGCTGGTAGGACTTCCGTTTGCTTCTTTTTTCTGGGTCAGTCGCTGACATTCCCTCGGCCTCTCTCACTTAGGAAACACCCTGGGACTGACTTCTAGCCAAACCACTGTGAGCCTGAGGCAAGTAACTTCCAGACCTGGAAGGAAACTCCAAAGCCTTCCACAGATGTGCCTCCCGGCCTCTCCCCACCCAGGAAACGAAGGACTGAAAATGGCAGCTCCGCCGGCAGCCTAGATCCCCAACTGTCAGTGGAAGCAGAACCTCATCTTTCTAACTCTGAAATCAGAGCATCTGCCCTGCGCTGTTCGGAGAGGGAGAAATAAATTTGCACCAGCAGGCGATGTGCTAGCCCAGTGTAATCCGCCTGAGTAATAACTGAACGGCCAGTTTTCAGAACCTCAAGCGACATTTCTCACAGAGAAAAGTGCCCCCTAGGCATCACCTTTGTATGTCTTGAGGCTCCTAGACCCTTAGAGATTGTTTCTATGGTAACAATAGGCCCGTTGTTTGCTTGTTTGTCCTTTGTTCGGAACCTAGATCTTTTCCCACAGAGATGGTGTTAGATACAGCAGTGTGGTCCTCTCCCTACAGCCCCATAACCTTCAATATGGTTTGGTATAGTCTACCATCATTTATAACATCTTTGCTTGGTGTCGGGGTGAAGAAAACAGGACAGTGGTCAGGGACAATCAGGCACAGCTTGTGTCAAGTCAACATTAATAAAAGGGAAATTTTGTTACTCCAAGATTA
>PVIC010015009.1:15132-35883 GCA_004025085.1 Thryonomys swinderianus
AGGCTGGCCCTGAGCTCACTATGGTGCCCAGGCAAGCCGCCGCGAACTCAGCAATCCTCCCGTCTCTGCCTCCCGAGTGCTGGGATTACAGGCGTGAGCCACCACGCCCAGCATTATATGTGGTTACCGGGGATCGAACTCAGGTCCTTGCGCTTGCAAGGCAGACGCCGGAACCACTGAGCTAACCCTCCGGCCCTCCATTTCTTTCTTCTTTGCTTCAGCTCCAGAATGTGTATTTCCTGTACCATCCTGGCAGCAGAGGGGTGGGGAGAAGCAAAGGCGCAGAGCAAGCAGACTGGCAGGGTGGGGGAGGGTGGGCCTTCAGGCGGGGCCTTCCCTGAGTGGGCCCTAGGGCACCCTCAGGCCTGAGGATGATGTCTGCAGCTCAGGAAGCCCCTAGGGAGGAGGATTCAAAACAGGGCACAGCCTTCTCTCTTCACACTCTCCCCACTTGACTTTCTCTTTCAAGGAACCCAGAAGACGGAAGGGCCCCAATGTTTTCCTGGGTTCTGCAAATATGGGCTCCAACACTTCCCTCCAGCAAGCGCCTGAGATAACTCCGGTCAGCTCAGTGAGGAAAGAAAAGGCACAGCTTTGGAGAATCACTGTGTTGGGGGCGGGAAACACAATAAAACAAAACCAAGAACAACCTGTTTCCTGGTTCACCATTTCTGTCTCCTGTGAAGAACTACAGTGCCCTTCTGTAGGCCAAAGAGAAAGAGCAGGATGTCCTGTGTGCCTCTGCAAATCATCCTATGCAGGCTGCACCGGGAGATGCTAGAGGGTGGGGGGTTGAGGTTTGCGTTCCCAGAACTGTGTTTCCCATCATTGCCACCTACAGCGAACTCAAGGCTAAGTGGCTTTTGAGTTTCTGGGAACCACCATACGAAATGTACAGTTCAGGAGTTTCAGTAGTACTGGCCTCGTGCATGTGTCTGTACACCTAAGTGCTGCTCTCCTAAGTTTTTATTACAAATTCAAACAAAATGTACAAAGACGTAAAATTAGCGTATGTTTTCCAGCTTCTACAATTTTTCAGGAGTCCTCTTTCCTTAATTTTCTACTTATTACCTAAGTAAAAGGGGCCTTTGCTAAGCTTCCATTTACATGAGTTCTGGGGAATCCCACAAAATCCCAGAATGATTCACCTTCCTGGCGGCAGTGGTTTAGCCTAGGTCAGCGTTCCGTGGGAGAGCGAAGGCCTTCCCCCACGCAGTGTCTTCCACACGTTATCGGAGCACAGCATCACCTGGGTGATCCAGCAGTTCCCTGCTCTAGAGAAGCTGGAGCAACGACGAGAATTTCCCTGCCAACCTCTACTAGGGTGGAACCGTAGGACGACTGGGAACCCTTGTTCCAAAATACAACACTCACGTTTGTCCATTCACTACTTTAGTTTTTCATTTGTAAGTTATTTCTGGGGGTCTCTGTGCCAAGCATTACTCTGTGGGACTATGAGAGTATTAAAATTGGCATGGCTCCTGTCTTTGTGGTAAAGCGGCACATGAACCAACAAATACGTAGTTACACACTGAAAGACATTATGAAGAAGAGACGTTATGAAGGTAGTGACAGACCAGCGGAGAGCCCTGATAGAGAAGGTGGCCTTTAAGAGGCTTCTCTGGGAAGATGACACGCACACCTGGAAGGAGTAAGGAACCCCCAAGAAAGGGCGGGAATCACAGGCTCAAGGACAGCGTGTGTTAAGGTTGCCGGTGGGAAGGGTGCAGTATATTGGGGTGTGTGGTGGTACTAGATTGGATGTTGGATACTTAGTGTAGTGTTTAGGCCTCAGAGCTCCAAGGGAGGGCAGGTTTAGGGTCAACTCTCGGTGAATCAGGAGTCCTCACATGAGGTGGAGTAAGCAGGAATGTGGCATATGACAGAGGCAGTGTCACCTGTCAGGAACGTCAAAGAAATAGGGGTTTTACACAGAGATTGAGGAGAAATAGTATGCAAGCAGCATAAAGGAACTGGAACACTGAACCCTGGAAACACCCAGAGAACTGGCAGCTTCCCCTGGGTACAGTCACAGGGAAGGGAAGACACTGAGTAGGCCAAGAACACTCATCAGCCCAGGAGGAGGGCTCCAGAGGGAACGCTACACATGTTGGGAGAGAGGGAAAAGGAAAAGGCTGAGTTGGGGAAGGGCAAGAATAGAGCAGGGTAGACAGGAGGGCCCAGGAGAGGCTGTGCTATTGGGCCACATCTTGACCTTCACCAGAGATAACCAGTGCTGGGTAACTGCTCCACAGTAGCTGTGAAAACCAGGCCCAGAAGTCACGTAGTGGACGAGAGCTGTGTCTCCTTCCGGGGACACCTGCTTTTCCAGTCATCAGCAGCTTCCTGGACTTCTCTAGATGACGGAGTTGAGTCAGGGGAGGAGACAGTAAGGAAACTCTAGCCTCGGGTGGGCTGATGCAGTGCGCTGGACACAGGATGGCCACACGGGTGTAAAGCAAGGGGTTGTGGACATCCAAGAAGGTGTATTTCCTGAATAGATGATGCAAGAGGCTCCAGCCACTGAAAGAGACAGCACCATGATGAGAAGAGTCTGACAGGGACAGCAAGATGGGGGTTATGAAGTGCACTGGTTGTGTGTGCACTTTCTCGGGGGAGGCTACCATTTTCGAGCAAGTTTTATATGCTGCCTTGAATGGGCATACTGAAATTGTGGACATTACCCAACTTCTCTATTATTTTTTCCCCTTCATCTGCTGAGTGAGGATAATAGTACCAATTAACATAGGTAATAACTGTTGAAATTTAACTTGAGACTAGCCTGAGATGCTAGCCTCAACTTCATATCTACCAAGATCTCAAGTCAGCAGTTCTATGGTTAGTAAAAACTTTCAGGATCAGGCCAGGGATTTTGCTCAAGTGGTACTGCTCCTACCTTGGAAGTACGAAGGCCCAGGTTTGATCCCTGATACCCCCCAAAATAAAAAAGTTCAGGATCTTTAGGGTGGAGACATTTGTAAAATGTGTAGCATAGGCCTGACTCAGGTGACCCATACATAGATTGGGCGTGGTGGTTCCCACCTATAATCCCCACCCCCAGGAAGCTGAGGCAATAGAACTGCAAGTTCAAGTCCAACCTGAATAACTTAACAAGACCATCTCAAAAAACACACTTACACATATATACAGCCGAGATGTATTTCAGGATGACAGCTCTGGGTTCAATGTTCAGTACTGTACAAAAGAAAAAAACCAAACATTTGGTTGTACCTGAGGAGCAACTTCCTTTGGGAAATAAATTCCTTTAATATCTCTGAAAACAACAGCCCAAACCACTAGACATTAGGCTTATGGTTGTAAGGTACAATAAGCTTCCCCCCTACTTTAAAATGCAAAAACCTAAAACCAAAACCTGTACTTCCAGTAATACTTTGTAAATGGACAGATTCCATATTCCCCAGTCACTTAGTACAAAATCACAACATGCAGATTATAAGCTAGTGTCAACTACAAAACAAATCTTAAAAAAGTTGTTAATGAAAAACCTGTGAAGAAGGTGTGAGGTTATTCAATACACATTGTACAATCAGTTATTTTGGGCAATGAAGTAAATGACTTTCTGGAATTGGAGAATGGAGGAAAGTACTTTTCACTAGTATTGGAAGGAAAATACCATTACTTGGCCGAAAGATGATTTTTACTCCAGCAACTACCTACCTCTAAAAGTGTTGTGTTTATGAAACAGTGACATAGTCAAACTCTTCTGAAATCAAGTTTTCCCGAATGTCTGCAAACATTCCTGATTAAATCTGGGAACAATTCTGTCTTAATGCCACGTGATATTCGATACAGAAAGTTCACAACTGAAGAATGTGGGCAATTTCTTGGATTTTGTTTAACTGAATTCCTGTGTATCTCCATGAGGAAAATCAGCCATGGTTTTATTTTGTTTTGTTTTGTGACAGGGTCTCACTTTGCAATGCAGGCTGGCCTTGAACTTACAATGTAGCCCAGGGTATCCTCGAACTTGCTTCACTCCTCCTGCCTCAGCCTCCCAAGTGTTGAGATTATATGTCTGCCTGCTCTGGTTTTTTCTTTCAAATTTTTCCTCATAGATAACACACGGCATGAGACCCTTGCTTGATGTATCTCCAGAGACCGCTGCATGGTGGAACCTCATTTGTGATCATTTAATATAAAGTTATGACATCAGAATGATTAGAGGACAGAGCAGTAATTAACATTCTTGCCAACTAGGTTTGGTATCTCATATCTCTAATCCCAGCACTCTAGGAGGCTGAGGCAGGAGGATTAAACTTCAAGCTCAATCTGAGCAATTTAGCAATGTAGTGAGACTCTGTCTCAAAAAAAAATTTTTTTTAATAGATGAGAAATGTTTGGATTGAATTCTCAGTAACACACACACACACACACATTTTCCTTCTGAAAAGAGAAATTCAAATAACACAGTAAATTTTAATGGTACTATAAAATCACATGGATCTGGACTGATAAAATCCTGGAACTTCTGGGAACTGGCCCACAGAGCATTCTCTGGAGCCTCCAAAGGGCAAAGGTGCTTTAACTGTGACCTTCACTCCAAGACTGGCCCCTGGCGGTGGTGAGGCAGACAGTCACCCTCCTGAGAACCAGCCGGCTGCTGTCTGCTCCGCCTCCTGCTCTTTTCCCTTACCTACAGCACAGCACTCTACACAGAGGACATTTTTATTCTAATTACAGGACACATCTCCTTTATAAAGGGGACAAAGTTTTTAGATTTTTTTTTTTGTGGTTGACACTAGCTTATAATCTGCATGTTGTAATTTTGGGTTTGTTTTGTTTTGTTTTGATTGAATCAGGGTTTCTCTTCTTGGTTTAGGCTGGCCTCGAGCTCACTAGGTAGCCCAGGCAAGTCCATGAACTTTAAACAGCCTTTTAAACACTTTCGCCACTTTTCCTGGAACATATTCCTTGTATTTCAAAAACTCCTTAAGATTGTGTTTTCCAATTCTCAGAGTGTGGTACTAGATAGACTGAAAAGCCCACAATAAATACATAAAATTTGAAGTTTAAAAAGAATAGAAAATACCAAGTCTTTGGCATGCTGATTCAGATTTTCTCTATTAGAAAATTAGTTCGTTTTTCCTGTATCGGGGACTGAACTCAGGATCTTCACACTGAAATATGTTTTCAACACCTCACAATCTTTTAAAAAATTTGACCCAGGATCTTGCTATATTGCTAAATTCTCCAGGCTAGGCTTAAACTTGCAGTCTTCCTGCCCCAGCATCCCAGAATGCCAAGGTTACAAGTGTGTCACCAAACCCAGCTGAAAATAAAGTTTTAAACTGGGTAAACCTTGAATCACACTGTTCACACATGTACATCTTTTTGTGATCCTTAAGTTTAAAAGTCTGTTTTCCATAAAAATCTGGTGTTTAGGGGGGCCGGAAATTTAGCTCAGTGGTTCTGGCACCCGCCTAGCAAGCACAAGGTCCCTGGTTCAATCCCCAGTAACCACATACAACAATACTGGGTGTGGCAGCTCAAGCCTGTCATCCCAGCACCCAGGAGGCAGAGGCAGGACGATTGTTGAGTTTGAGACTTGCTTGATGAGCTCAGGGCCTGCCTGAAGTACAAAGCAAAACCCTGTCTCAAAAAAAAAAACAAAACAAAAAAAAGGAAAATATCTTAATAAGTGAATTTCTACACTGTAGAATTACTACCATAATGTTGTTTCAAGTATGGCAAAAATTTCTAGCCTTGGGCCGGAGATTTAGCTCAGTGGTTCTGGCGCTTGCCTTGCAAGCGCAAGGTCCTGAGTTCGATCCCTGGTAACCACATACAACACTGGGCCTGGTGATTCACACCCACCAGCAATCAATACCACATACCCAGTGCCAGGTGTGATGGCTCACGCCTGTAATCCCAGCACTCGGGAGGCAGAGGCAGGAGGATTGCTGAGTTCGAGGCTTGCCTGGGCTCCATAGTGAGCTCAGGGCCAGTCTGAACTACAAAAGCGAGACCCTGTCTCAAAAAAAAAAAAAAAATCCCAGCCCTAAAATTTTAACTTTCTTCCTTAACATTTTTTTTCCTCTTGGTATCAGAAATTGAACTCAGGACCTTGTGGTTGCCAGGCAGGAACAGCGCCACTAGGCTAAACTCCTGGCTCCTTTGAACATTTTTTTTTTTTTTGAGACAGGGTCTCGCTTTTGTAGTTCAGGCTGGCTCTGAGCTCACTATGTAGCCTAGGCAAGCCTTGAACTCAGCAATCCTCCTGTCTCTGCCTCCCGAGTACTGGGATGACAGGCATGAGCCACCATGCCCGGCTGAACATTTTTTTTTTAAAGGTAGGGCCTTGCAATGTCCGGCTGACCTTGAGCTCACTATGTGCCCAGGCTGGCCTCGAATGCAAAATGACCCTCCCAAGTACTGGGATTACAAGCATGAGCCCCCACATCTGGCTTTCCAAACTTTGATAGATTTTTGTTCAGACACAAAATTTGACACGATACAGATAAAAACAGTCCACTCTTGATGAATACTAAATGTTTTATTTAAAGATTTTTAGTGTAAAAAAAAAAAGGTGCACAAATACAGATTAATTATGATGGCCAAGGCAGTATTCTACATGACAAAAATCAAAATAGAACAAATTTATAGTAAGTGTACCGGCACTGAACAAGTATAATGCTTGATATTTAATCCAGGCTGCATATGCACAAAATTATATGACCACATGCTTTATGCAAAATCAATTATTTCCTAGAATACCAAAATGGCAATCATTCTGACTATCCACTGCTTTATTTCCCCAGTATGTTCAGAGAACTTTCATATAACATAAAAAGAACTGGCATGGCACTTAAAAACTATAAAAAATAGAACACAATTAAAAACATAATTGTAATTTTGTATAAAATATACACAGTACATCTTATTAATTAAAAAAATTAAAAACAAAAGACCACACTGAATAATGGTTAAAACCTCATCATAGAAAAATGCTCATTGTTTGTGTATTATTGATAGAAAACTAGTAAGATTTCATTGGGGGAGCAGGGAAGGCATCTAATGAAGTTATTAAAATTTGTTTTAAAATGTTGATAAGGTTGTAACTTGCTGCTCATCCCATTTTAAAATGTATTACCATGAATACTCTTTCTGCTATTTAACTGCAGGACAAAAGAGTAACTTGAAGAAAGTTTCTAAAAATGAGGTCCAAAGGCTCAAAAGAATTTTAATATGGGGCCAGTAACACACATTTTAAACAAATTCCTTGTTTGATAGTTCACATTCTGAAATGCTCTATGGGAAACAGCACCACTTAAAAGCAAGATCATAAACACATTTCTGACAAATCAGAACTCTCTATAAGTTTATGATGTGAATACTGCTTTTTGCTTTAAAACAAGTTCCAGGCATTAAGAGAAACATATATAACTCTCAAATAAACATGTGAAAATATATAAACATTTTCCTTTGCGGTTTTCATTACTATCAGACTTAGTTACTTGAAGAAAAGATAATATATGACTAAGCTTTGGAAAAGTTACATTTTTAATGAAATGGAGCATCAAAAAATAAAATAGAGATAATTTATTAAATGTGTACAAATTTTAAATCTATTTAAAACTAGATAACTTCCTTAAAATTAAATTTTACTAAGATTGTACAATTGTAATTTATTTAGATGATCATGGTTACTTTTCAAGTCCTTTGCATAAAAATGGTATTAAACAGAGGAGTGCTGCATCTGGAACCTCTTTAAATAATAGATGGCTAACTATTCATTTCAATAAAACTAGTCTAAAGAATTCTGCCCCTGAAATGAATTCCAACTACTAAATAAAAACTCAACTAAGGGGACAGAACTGTAATGTATGTGTTTTCTACATGTTTATTCATAATTACTGCTATTTTTTGGATTCCATGGAAGACTCCAACTACGGGGGCCCAAAAGTACAGGCAATATGGTTTGGAGAGAAACAAGCAGAGTGAAGACATTCCAAAAGACAAATTATTTTCCTGTGTAGTAAGTAAGAAAAATATTATATATTGTCTTTACCTAATAAATGGAAAGTGTTTACAAGTTTTATAACAAGTGAAAGAAGCCTCATTATTTAAGTCAAATCAGAAAAAGCAACTGTAGGATATAACCTTTTTTGTTTATTTTGCTCCGTGAGGCAGGGTCTCACCATGTGGTTCAGGCTGGCTTTGAACTCACTGTGTAGTCTAGACTGGCTCTGAACTTGTGATGCTCCTGCCTCAGCCTCCCGAGTACTGGGATTACGGGGGGTGTACCACCATGCCCAGATGATATACCCTTAATAAGAAATAAATATTGCTATCACACTTTTATGCCTCTACTTTACATTTTGATTTTTTTCCTTTTATATATGAGCAATTTCCCATTCACCTGCATCCTAGGTCTTCTGAACTACACATATTAACATTCCAGTTAAAGATTTCACTAAAACAGCAAGCTCAGAAGAACCTTTCTGTTCTAAAAAAGAAGTCGCTTGTGTCAGTTTTTAAAAAGTATCTAATGATTTGAATTCTGATTCAAATAAAACATGTCTACATTTCAATTGAAGAAGAATCTGTCTGTGCACTGCAAAGGTTGAGACAGGAGGATCACAATTTCAAGACAGCCCACAGTGGGGCCAAGGCCAAAATGGGAGAGTGAAAGAGGGAGGAAGAGAGAGAAAGGGAGGGGGAGGGAGGAGAGAGGGGTGGGGAGGAGAGCAGAGAGTAGAAGAGAAGAGGAAAAGAAAAATCCTTCAAGACATGTCACTACCAATTTTAAAACTGTTGCCTTAAAAATCAATAATTATTCAAGCAAATATAATTGACAGGTGTACTTTTAAATACAAACTCCAGAATAATAGGTAATATGGAAGTTTTATTTTCAATTAACCTTTTATCCCCAAATTAAACCCTCCAACGACAGCACATTATGAGAAAGATCATGGAAAGCCTATGAGGTCACCCCTCCTGGGCCTTAATGCAACAGACATTTCCTTTTAAAGTCGTGGTCTTTCCTTTGAACAAACAGGTGACTTCATTATTCACCAGTAGGGCTTGGAAGAACCACTGTAGTAAATTTCAATACAATAGTCTGGAAGTTAATTTTAATTTTTTTTGTAGTTACATTTAGATGTAGTACTTGATTCTTATAGTCTATAATAGAGGATATTGAATTTCTTTGTAGACACCAAATATGAAATGGTTACTTGTATCCAGGCTGGTAACGCATTTATTCATGCATCAAATGGCAACATAAGCAGAATGCATAGTTGGAAAATGAGGATCAGACACATTCTTCTGCAGACATCAAAAGAGGATTGATATACTCAAAACCTTCAAATTCAGACTGATCAATCTTCCTCACAATGTCACTGTTGAAAGAAAAATAAATTTATTTTTATCGTCATTAAGATTTCTTTAATCTTTCATGGTAAATAAGATTAGAAAATTAAAAATAGAGCTAACTATATACATTCTGAACCCCCCACACCGCATTCTTTTTTTTTTAATTGAATTCTTTATTGGTACAATTTATATATATCTCACAATCACGTATAACATTGGGGAATTTGTACCAGTATACGACACAAGTTAATTCTCATTTTTACCCATATCCCTACCCACCCACACCTCCCCACCCCCTTTATACATACTCTTTTATTTTCTTTCTGTATCATATTTATTCCTTCCCCTCATTACATTCCCATACCAAATTTCCTATGGAAATTTCCCACTCTATAAAATCTGTCATACTTTCTAGAGCTCATTTGCATCTACAGGTGTTCATGTCAAAGAGAAGATCCGGAATTTGCCTATCTGTGATCTATTGATTTCACTTTTTAGTATATCTTCCAGGAGACACCATTTGCACCTAAATGGATTGATCTTGTCATTCTTTATGGCAGAGTAATACTTCATTTTATGAAAAAATCACATCTTCTTTATCCACTCTCCAGTTGATGGGCATTTGGGTTGTTTCCAAGATTGAGCTATCATGCACTGAGCTGCTATGAACAAGAGTGTACCTCATTCTTATATTAATCTCAAAATAGTTTACCTAGAAGAATCAAGAAGAATACTAGAGAGAAAAAAAAATCAATAACCCACAAACTTAGATCTAAAGGTAGTTCAAAACCAACCAGGAATGCTAATGGCACAAGTTATCACAGTTCCAGTTAACCTTAACTTTGGACCTGAACAACATTCTTAATTAAGGGGAACATCCAGTTCAGTAGTCACCTCAACAGCCAGATGGAAAATGGTGAAGAGAAGGCCCATGAGAAGTTATCCAAAGGGAAAAGGCAAGGGGAACAAGTGGGCTGAGAGACCAGAAACAAGGAGAAAACATCACAGGAGACGGCGGAGCGCAGAGGGAGAGGCAGTGTTCTGTCACACTGGGCTTCCAGCTTAGTGTCTCCTAAGAGAAGTCCTAGCAAACATTTAAACACCTAGGTGTACATCCCATACTGCAGAACACAACGTTTCAGAGGTAGAACCCCTTCCTTTAGGGAGGCAGGTAACTTGTCCACTGGAAAGCCATAAAGGAAAGCTAGTGCCTGCTAGATTTCATATATGACAAGCAAACTCCTGTTGAAACATGATTCTAAAAAGAGGGTGACTTTCAGTTGGAGAAATCAAGGAAGGCAGTGTACACTGTCCGAGCACTGAATGAATGGAATGAAGAGAAACTGTGGTATGCCTGTGGCAGCACTGGAGCACGGTCAGAGAAGGGTAGATGGCAAACGATACAGGAAGGAAAGTAATGACTAAAGAAGCCAACAATGTTCATACTGAAGAGCTGTGCCTCCATCTACTAAAGATCTGGATGCATCTGAGGAGACTGTGAGAGATGGAAAGCATTCAACAGGTAAGAATGACAGAGGAATAGAGGCACAAGCAGGGACAGGCAGTATAGGATGATACTAATGGGGAAGGTAAGTAACTGAGGTTGATCGGAACCCCGCTTGTTAGAGTGAGAGATCTAACTACTGAGTTAGGCTGGGCAGATGGAGTAGGTTTTAAATGCTAGTAGCCAAGAGAAGCGAGGTTATATGACAAGCAGTGCAGTTGCTAATGATGGTTTCTGATTAAAGGCACTTCATGAGGCACACAGGACAGGCTGCAGGCAAAGAGATGAAGGAGATCAATTAGGAAGCTGATTAATACCCCAGTATGATGGTACTGGAATTAGGGTTTCAACAAAATGCAAAAGGTAGTTCTGATGCAAGTGATGAAGTAAAAGAAAGAGACCAGGACTTGGAAAACGCAGGTATGATGTAGTCTGTTAAGGAAAAGGGATAACAGTCATTGGTATTTTGAATCCAAATGACAAGCATACACAGTGACACAGTGAGCAGAAATAGGCAGTAATGCCGAACTGATTGAAAACTGGTAGAAAAAGAGACCATAAAGGATCGTTATTTTGACTTCACATTTTCATGTATGAGGTGTCTGACAAACTGAGGCAGACATTGAACAGATGGAAGTGCAGTTTGGGAAAGACATCAGGACAGGACCAGGTGCCCCAGTAACTGTCATTCACTTATTCTTTTTTTTTTTTTTTTGAGACAGGGTCTCGTTTTGTAGTTCAGGCTGATCCTGAGCTCACTATGTTGCCCAGGCAAACCTAGAATTCAGCAATCCTCCTGTCTCTGCCTCCTCAGTGCTGGGATTACAGGCGTGAGCCACCACGCCCAGCACTGTGGTATGTGGTACTGATTGCTGGTGGGCGTGACTTACCACACCCAGCATTGTTGTATATGGTTACAGAGGATTGAACTCAGGACCTTGCACTTGTGAGGAAGGCGCCAGAACCACTGAGCTAAATCTCTGGCCCAACACTCACTTATTCTTCACAGGAACCTTGTGAGGTTGACAACAGGAGGACAGACAGGCTCAGAGAAGTTATGCAGTTCAGACCCAAGCCACACAGTGGCAAGGGGTGGCATCGGGATTCAACTCCTATCTTCTGATTAAATCCAGTGTTCTTTTTAATATGCAGTGTTATCAGGGATAATAATCTGGTATATGTCTCTCTTCTAGTAGACAAGAAGCTTTCTATGAGATTGGACTGGTTTGATCCTCTCTGATTTTTTTTTTTTTTTGGAGACAGGGTCTCACTTTGTAGTTCACTTGGTCTTACTATGTAGCCCAGGCAAGCCTTGAACACAGCAATCCTCCTGCCTCTGCCTCCCAAGTGCTGGGATTACAGGCGTGAGCTAAAACTTAGGGAAGAAACATCAGGCTATCTGAGTATGTTTATATTAGAGGGAAAGAAGCTGGAAAAAATAAATCAAAGGTGGTGAGTGAAACAAATGGATATAGGAGTGCATGCCCATAAACCCAGCACTCAGGAAACTGAGGCAGGAGGATCTCCAGCTAGAGTGAGTTCAAGGCCAGTCTGAACTACATAGTGAGAACTTGACTTTAAAAAATAAAAAAAGAATGGTGAAGAAACAAGATAAATGACAGAATAAATCTCAGAGGAAACTAATGAGTCCAGGGAGATTAAAAGGGCCTTCCCTTCATAAAAAGGGAGAACCTCCTCAGAGTAGGGACAAGAAAAAGTTGAAAAGAGCTAGAGAGCAATCCTGAAATATAAGATAGTCTGGAGACAGCTTCCAAGGAGGCAGCTCACAAGGTCTGAGGCCTCAATCCTCACAGCAAAGCCAAGGGAAGGTTAATCTACTAAGAGAGATGGAGGCAGGGGTCAGAACAAGGATTCTAAAAAAATCAGGACATTTGGAACAGCTGCTTCCTTGAGATAAGACAGAATGAAACTGGAATGATAAATGATCCACAAGTTATCTTGAACTGTATTTTAAAAATACACAACATAGCCGGGCGTGGTGGCTCACGCCTGTAATCTCAGCACTCGGGAGGCAGAGGCAGAAGGATTGCTGAGTTCGAGGCTTGCCTGGGCTACATGGTGAGCTCAGGGCCAGCCTGAACTACAAAGCAAAACCCTGTCTCAAAAAAAAAAAAACACACACACACAGAACATAAACTCAAAAGTACTTCATATCACTGCTGGTTGGATTTGATAATTTGATGTAATTTTTAAGGTAATACTCAGAAATTCAGACAAACATGTGCCTCATCAGAACAGGAAGCAGTAGCACAGTACAGAGAGCACAGGCCTTAATCAGTCAGGTCTGGGTTTGAGTCCCGACTGCCACCTGACAGCTGTGTAACTTTGCTTAATCTCTCTGAGCCTTGGTTTCATCTGTAAAATGAAGACGACAATACCTAGTTTACAAGGTTGCTGTGAGAATTAGGATAATAAATGTAAAGCAGAAAATAATGACAGTTATTAGTACAATTTGGAACAGTATGTAAAGGGTCCAAATATCCAGGAACTGGTCACATAAGGAATAATCTGATAATAAACATGAAGCTACTAAAAAATGGGTTTTCAAACCCACCATTACAAAGAAATTATGACAGTATATAGAATACTTACTCGTCATCTGGAGTGAGCTGCACAGGTTCATTAGTAAACTGAGAATCAAAGTTGTCCAAACCAAATTCTCCGGAAATATTTGGTTTAAAAGGAGGCACCACCTGCTTTTGCTCCATCTGGAAAGATGTATTATGACACCTCAAGTTCGCATTCTAAGAAAAATTCCAGCTGTACCCTTCTCTGTTCTCAAATGTTTCACCAGGTATAGCTCTACACAGCAGAACCAGTACTGACAATGATGGATATAATCTATGAATATGAACGTGGACATTGGCTTTATAAATATTAAAAACTGCTCTGTTATATTAACATTTTAATTCTCTTTTTTCAAAGTTTTTTTTTTAAAGCACTTTAGGAAGTTTTAGGTTATTTAAGTTGTGATTCACTAGTATTTCAACACTTTTAAGGAATACAATTTGGCCTGGAGTACAGTAAAACCTAATATTGAAACAATTAAAATTCACATACCATATCCCAGTCAACATTTCGAAAGAATGGATGTCCCTGAATATCAGCAAATCCTGTTTGAGGATGACAACCCAGTCGTTCCTTTGGGTCCTATGGTGGAAAAGAATGTTTCAAGGACAGGGTGAATGCTATGCTTTAAAATAATTTACCCTCCTAATCTGTCATGCCCATTACATGGTATCTTTACTTCTGAAGCTAAAATGGTCTTTTACTTCTAGAAGGTTTGAGTTATCTCAAGCTTGAATTATTTGAGATTATCTGAAGCTTGAGATAAAGTAAGAATTCCTCATGGCTCCTTTTCCACTTATATCAGTGAGGCAGAGAACAGTACAAGTTCCTGCTAAAGAAAAACAGGTGGTAAAAGAACAGCAGCAGGATTTTAGCAGCATCTACCTGTGTCTTTGTTTGTGTCAGCTGAAATATGGAAGCCTCCAAATTTCACTACAAGTTTGTTCTTAGCCCAATTTTAAAGCCAGCTGCTCAAATATATCAACAAAACATACTTTGTATAAAACACTGATACATCCATTATCTGAATCACTGGAGTGAGAAAGAGCCTGCAACTTATAAGTCCTGGTTTATTCTTCACTTTGAAAAACAAGTTCCCATTTTTCTTTCTGATAAAATCCAAATGAACTTAGCAGCTTCTTTCTGCCCTGTTTATGTTGTATCTAGGCTACTGGGCTTAGGGCAGGTACCAAATCAATCATCGGACTGATTTAGTAACCATACACCCTTATCGCACACTCTGGATCCAGCCACTTCTGAAGAAGCCCCACCTATGACTGCATGAGGCTTTGGGGGCACATCTAGATACAAGCTGTAACAGAGACTATTCTCCAATTACAGCATTTCTGCTTGAAACATACAATGTGGAATGAAATGCCTTCTGTTTAGGCTTTTTTTACTCTCTATCAAAAGGAATATTCAGAAACTATGGTGTTTAGAGTGGCTCCCAAGGAGGAGAAACATATTCTGAATGACTCTGCCCTGAGACCTCACTAGTCTATCAGGGATTTGAGTCTCTCTGACCTGTTTGATGAGACAGAGTGCTCCTTGACCTCTTTACAGTCCCCAGGCCAATAAATCAGGTCCATCCTCTCCAAGTGACTAGGAAACTCCATAGCACCTGGTGTCCCAGGAGAACCCAGTGCTGCCCAGCTCCCTCACCAAGCTCCTCAGACAACCTGAAGACCCACTGGGTACAGGGTACACAGAGATAGCTTTAGGCCCTGCAGGTCGAACCTAAAGTGATACTTCTTCCTATTCTTCTTCACAACTTATCCTGTCCCTAAGAGAGGTACAAGGGGATACCTAAGTACAGGCCCTTTCTCAGTAGCAGACGTCCGCGGTACAAAGAATGACTAGGCCAACAGTCAGAAGACCCTAGGAAGTCTGCAAATGGATTTTAAACTCTGACCTTTGCTTTGACTTATTAGAGTGAGATGTTCAATTCATCTTGGCCACTTGGCTGTACCCCAGATGAAAGATAAAGAATTCCACAAGAGGTTAGGAACTATGCAGATGAGCAGTATGCTTTGAAAAGGGAAGGAAACCAGATCTAGTATCTCTGCAGATCTGGTTTCTCCCTAATTCTTTACTTTTTCAAATAAGTTTTGTCACCGCTTAAAAAGAAATGATATAAAAAGCTTCATTTTCAGATTTATAAAAATTCATCATCTTAATATACCTTAAAAGATAAAAAGCACGCAACTTATTTTCTGTTTTGTTTAGCAAAAAGAATTTATCAATACCAAGGTCACAATTTTAGGTCCTAAAACTCTTCTAGTCTACCAGTTACAATTAAAATTTGAGTGATTTTCAGATTTTTTTATGACGGTATTTCTTCTGAATATTACTCAGAGTAGTACTTTTGTTCATGAATGCATTGGTTTGGAAACAATTTGGTTCGCAAACAGAAGAGTTTGGCAAAACTTTGTTTTTGTTTGCAAACTCTGCAATAGGTGACAAGACAAGACGATGGCCAACTTTTCCACACAAACACAAATGTGGCCATCTTTTGAAAAATCAGAGAAGAAATTAAGGTCATGAATTGAGTTACCACTGTATATGGCTTTTGATATGAACATTTGTAGAAAACCTACTCTCCAGAGCTTAAAAATTATATGGTGATGAACCAGTTTTATGCATAATGATACAGAGAAAATGGAAAAAGTGTTGAAAGTCCAACCCCAAAGATTCAATGTTTTCTTCACTGAGAATATGGCATAGACATCTTTTTTTTTTTTGAGACAGGGTCTCGCTTTGTAGTTCAGGCTGGCTCTGAGCTCACTATGTAGTCCAGGCAAGCCTTGAACTCAGCAATCCTCCTGTCTCTGCCTCCCAAGTGCTGGGATTACAGGCGTGAGCCACCACGCCCGGCACTGTGGGATGTGGTATTGATTGCTGGTGGGTGTGAGTCTCTACGCCCAGCATTGTATGTGGTTACCAGTGATCAAACTCAGGACCTTGCGCTTGCGAGGCAGGCGCCGGAACCACTGAGCTAACCCTCCGGCCCTTATAGACATCTTTTACATTAAAAACCTTGTAGGTGACACAGCTCAGGGAAAATCATACTGTTAAATCTGTCTCAAGAGCTAGTGTTATGAACTGCTCCTTGATTAAGGGACAATTTCTAGATCTAACTGAAAAAAGTTATGCTACTAGTGTGGAAATTTAACTTGCCTGACCTTTTGCTTACCAGTTTAATTTATACAGATAAACCACAGAAGATTTTTATACATAATTTATACCTTGTTGAGAAAACTCTTCAGGACACTTGCAGCTTTCACAGAGAGAGAACGTGGTATGCGAATCTGTTTTTCCAAAATAACTAGAAAGATAAAGATTACGGTACTATGTTTAACTTGTACATGACTTTAATTTTTAAATATTTGATCATATATTTATGGAATGCCAGCAGAAAAAATAAGACATTACAATAAGTCCTTGACTTACAAGTGAGTTTCATTCCAAGAGAGTGTTCATAAGTTGGATTTGTTCATAATCTGACAAAATGAATCTTACATAGTACACCTGTGAAACTCACACAACACACCCATGAAAGTTTGCAACTCAAATGTTCATTCAGGTGGGGACTTACTATACATATATAATTAAAACACTTCCATACTTCCCAATCCCTTACACCTCTCTTCTCTGGGACATAACCTCTGAGTACTGTACCTTGAATTCATGAGCTCGGGTCATGGGTTCTGGAGACTGAACCCAGGGCACATTACTAACAGTATACATCCTCAACACTTTTAAAATTTTAAAAGGATGTCACTAAATTGTCTGGGTGGGTTTCTAATTTATGATCCTCTTGCCCTCAGCCTCTCAGAGTGCTAGGATTATAAGCATGCACCACAATGCTAGGCTTACATGCATGTTTTATTCTTTGACTATATTATTGCACCTCAGTTTCCTCATTTGTAAAATAGGAATAAAAACAATGCCTATTTCAAAAGGTTTTTATGGAGCTTAAAGGAATTAATATGTGTAAGATGCTTACAAATACAGTACAATAGTCAATTTTACTGGACAATGCTAAATTATTCTTCAAAGCCTATTGTGTCAATTTTCACTCCCAACAGCAGTCTAGGAGAGTTGCAGGTACTCAAGACCTTCACCAGCACGGTTTGTCACACTTTAAGGTTCTGCCAAACGTACAGGTAGAAATGGTAGTTCAGGGCCAGAGATTTAGCTCAGTGGTCCTGGCGCCTGCCTCACAAACACAAGGTTCTGAGTTTGTTCCCAATAACCACATACAATGCTGGGCGTGGTGATTCACGCCCACCAGCCATCAATACCACATACCACAGTGCCAGGCGTGGTGGCTCACGCCTGTAATCCCAGCATTTGGGAGGCAGAGACAGGAGGATTGCTGAGTTCACGGCTTGCCTGGGCTACATAGTGAGCTCAGGGCCAGCCTAAACTACAAAGTGAGACCCTGTCTCAAAAAAAAAAAAAGAAAAAGAAAAAGAAAAAGAAATGGTAGCTCATTCATATTTTAATGTGCAATCTCCCAATTGCTATGAAGATGAGTGTCTTTTCACATACTCCAAGGTCAGTTGGGTTTTCTATCACATGGAAAATCTACTTTTATCCTGTGACGGCTTTAATTACTAAGTGCGGGTTTTTATGGCAGTCTCTGCATTTCTTTGGATTGTGTGTTACAGGTGCTTATCTGCTTGTTTCTGTTCTGTTCAATTTTTAGTTTTCTCCATTGTGTGGCCCCCATCCATTTTAACAATACTTTTTCCCCAAAACTGTTCTTGAATTTACGCACTCAGACTTGAAGATCTTGTGTAAAGACTGTCTGTCTGCTCTAGCCATATGATTCCCCTCTCTAGTTATCTGTTTATGATACACAATCTAAAAGAACTTCTTTTTATAACTTTGAGTGTAGGAAGGTAACAGTTAATGGGGAAAGAGACTATAAAGGGATGTATCGGAAAAAAATCAGGCTGGGAATGTAGCCCAATGGTATAACGCTTGACTAGAATGTGCAAGGCCCTTAGTTCAACCTCCAGTGTCACATAATAAAAGAAAAACTCAAAATTTCACATTTAGTTGGATTTATACTGTTGAGATTATTTTTCTTATTCAAATACTTTGAGTCATTCTCATTTATGCTATAGAATAAATTAAGAGAATCTCTGTAAAAATGCTACATATTACCTTGGAAGAGATAATCTTCTGTGTTTTGATCAGGGTTATCAGAGCTCCCGACAATATCAAATGGAGACCTTCCTGCCATCATCTCAAACATCAGAACTCCAAGGGCCCACCAGTCAACACTGAAACCTTCAGAAAGAACATTTAAAGCAAAAAATTATCCACTTGACATGCTTAGAAGTCAGTAATTAGAGAATCATCTTAGCACATTAATGAAAACTAAACACAAGAAAGTAAACTCTCAATGTGTTATAACTATCATGGCAGGTATTAAAAATTATAGAAACAATTCACTTATAAACAAGGGTAGGCACCTAAAATATATAAGAATATAAAATTATGGGAAATGAGGGGGTCAGGGATTTAGCTCAAGTGGTTCTGCGCCTACCTTGGAAGCACAAGGGCCAGAATTCGATCCCTGGCACAACATAAAACAAACTAACAAAAAAAGTGGGCCATAAAGTAGGCTCAGTGGTTCCAGCACCTGCCTCGCAAGCACAAGGTCCTGAATTCGATCCCCAGTAACCACATACAATGCTGGGCATGGTGACTCACGCCCACCAGCAATCAATACCACATACCACAGTGCCGGGTGTGGTGGCTCATGCCTGTAATCCCAGCACTCGGGAGGCAGAAACAGAGGACTGCTGATTTTGAGGCTCGCCTGGGCTACATAGTGAGCTCAGGGCCAGCCTGAACTACAAAGCAAGACCCTGTCTCAAAAAAAAAAAGGAAATGAAATACAAATTTCTTTTTCCAAAGATACCTATGATTTCAGACTCATGCCCAGTACCATATTTTCTGTGTAGGATGTAATTACATTGTATTTGAGAATAAGCATTTTAATCTACAACTTTATCTTTTCTAGCTGGTTAAAGACTTTTGAAGGAAGGACCTTGAGATTATATTGTGTGCAGATGTCAGAAGTACCCCATCCTTCTCTATATCAGCTGAAATCAAGGGGCTAGAAGCCAGAGTCAAATGATTTTTCTCTCTGCCTGTACTGGGAATTGAACTCAGGACCTCAACCTTGCCAGGCAGGAACTGTGCCACTGAGCTACATCCCTGGTCCTTCAAATGCTTTCCTAAGATAAACATAATTCTCTGGTACCTAACAAATAGCCAGTGTTTCCATTATCATTCAGATTCCCAGGGTAAATATTACAAGAAATCTGAACAGTCTTTCAAGGATGCAAGACTCGAGTTGCATGGTTGCTGGTCTAAATCCTTACTCTGACATTTTAAAGCCATTAAGACCTTGGACATAGTATTTAAACTTTCTGCAGGTCAGATTCTTCCATTTGTAAGATGGGAATCTGAGAGGTTACTGAGAGGATGAACTTGGTTAATGACATAAGTTGCTTAGAATAGTGCCTACCCTTCTTCAATGCAACAAAATTGTTATTCAAATTTGCATCATAAAGACTACCAATGTTCTACTATCTCTGATTTCAGACCTTGGGTCTTCACAAAAGATCTTTAACAGGAGTGACCAAGAACATATTTATATTAATAAGACCAGTATTAAAAAAGTTCAGCAAAATGAAAATGATACCACATTTAACCAACCAGCTAGCAATAGCCAAATTATCACCCGTTTATTACCATAGTCTTCTCCTCTTAAAATTTCAGGAGCGATGTAATTAGGAGTACCACAGAAAGTGCTGGTCGTATCTCCTGGCCGTAATCCTTCCTTTTATTAAAAAAGAAAGAAAAAGATCTAAAATCCTCTTTTTACATTTTCCTATTCTATTTCATCTGTCATATAAATACTCCAAATATAGGTAATATGTTAAATATCCCACTAGGACAACTGCATTATTGAAACCACAGACTGCCACCAAATAGGTAGGTAAAAGAAAATATCTTCTTGGGCTGGCAGATTAGCTCAGTGGTTCCAAAGCCTGCCTAGCAAGCACAAGGTCCTGAGTTTGATCCCTGGAAACCACATACAATGCTGGGCATGGAGACTCACACCCACCAGCAATCAATACCACATATCACAGTGCCGGGCATGGGGGCTCACGCCTGTCATCCCAGCACTTGGGAGGCAGAGACAGGAGGATTGCTGAGTTCGAAGCTTGCCTAGGCTACATAGTGAGCTCAGAGCCAGCCCGAACTACAAAGTGAGACCCTGTCTCAAAAAAAAA
>PVIC010015010.1:0-35684 GCA_004025085.1 Thryonomys swinderianus
TACCATAATACAATAAATGCCGATATCAGTATTAAACACAGTAAATAAGACAAAAAAGGTTTGTTAGGTTCTATACTGGATACTTTGAGCTTATGAGTTACCTCTATGTCTGACTCCTCACTGCACAGCTCCAGGATACAGTGTGCTGCTGGGCGGCCTTCAGTCCACTGGAAATGGACTGCACCCTGCAGCCAGGTCCACGTGCTGCTCACTCAGTTCGCCGGAAGCATGGCACGGTGGGCTCGGAGTTGCTTGGTCCGGTCCGCCCGCTGCTCGTTCCTCAGTCCGCTGGAAACACAGCAGGGCGGCCCGGGGCTTCTGGGTCCGGTCCGTCCGCCGCAAGTTCCCCGGTCCGCTGGACTCACGGCACGGTGGGCCCGGGGCTTCTGGGTCCGGTCCGTCCGCCGCAAGTTCCCCGGTCCGCTGGACTCACGGCACGGCGGGCCCGGGGCTGCTGGGTCCGGTCCGTCCGTAAGTTCCCCGGTCCGCTGGGCTCACGGCACGGCGGGCCCGGGGCTGCTGGGTCCGGTCCGTCCGCCGCAAGTTCCCCGGTCCGCTGGGCTCACGGCAAGGTGGGCCCGGGCCTTCTGGGTCCGGTCCGTCCGCCGCAAGCTCCCCGGTCCGCTGGACTCACGGCACGGCGGGCCCGGGGCTGCTGGGTCCGGTCCGTCCGCCGCAAGTTCCCCGGTCCGCTGGGCTCACGGCACGGCGGGCCCGGGGCTTCTCCAAAATTTCAGGAAAAACCGTACTTCTAGCTGGCAGCAGGTGGCCTTTACTGTTCATGCGCATCCTGAGAGAGACTGACACACAGGAGAACAGCTCTGTCAAGATGGTGATGGATAATTATTTTAGACTACTTTCCATCTTATTCAGGTCTTTGTGTCTTTGGATAGTCAGCTCATCTCTCTGGAACTCATTTTCCTCGATAAGCAAGAATAAATGACAGTCTTCTGCAAACGCCTCACGATGCTAGGCCTCACGTGCCACAGGAACCTGCAGTTGGCTCCCCACAATCCAGGCGCTTATCAGTTTATCTGATTTTTAAATGTTTTAAAGAACATATGAAAATATCTTGTTCTTCCTGGTAATTTTCCATGGTGATGTCTTTAAATTAAAGAAATTATGTATTTCTTCTCTGTTAATTGATCCAATAAATCTTCATTTTTTTATTTTTCAAAACTTGTAATGTGGTAGAATATTAACTAGTGCCTCTAAGAACGCCATTGTACTTATATCAATTATTTTCTTACAAATTTAAAATTTTCCTCTGCTTCGATACATATTTCCCTGTTAAAGTGTTCATCTTTCTTCTTGGACTTTTCTGTAGAAGTGTTTAGAAAGCAAGTGAAAGTACTGGCCTTAACCTCCAGAGTTCAGTTTCATAGCAAAGCCTTCCCCATTAAGCCTGCTGTTTTCTACCATCACTCATTTTGCCTTAGAATGTCCTTCCCAGTCTTACACTTTATCTTCTCAATTCAGTCACATCTACAGTTTCCTGGTCTAAGGGTGCTCGCCTTTTGCCAGTTTCACTCTAGCTTCTATAAACTCACCAAGAAAAACAGTGCTGTGGGACCAGTAGCCTTGGGGCTTGCACTTCTGGGGCTGAAGTTGCTAAAATCCAAAGTTACTGAAGGAGTATTTTGATTAAGAAGTGTGCAGTTTGCCAGTCAGGACAGGGAAAGAGATGTGGCCTGATCTGAGACATTTTCATTGAATTGAATGAGATTCTAAATTGCTTTGCCCATTCTATCAATATTTGAAGATCTATGCTTTTCATGTTATTTCCCTACTACTGGATGGTTCCAGCGCAGAAGGAGCCAGCCAGGCTGAAAGCTATTTTGCCTCCAACTGCAGCACGGTATCAACTGCTGTCCTGGACGGCATTGCCCTGAGAGGTGCACGGCTTTGCATGAGCCGGGTGCTCATGGACAGAAGCAAATCCTTACAGAGAGAGTCCTTTAAAACACTGGCTGCAGGAAAAAAATGAGAATTAAATTCTGTCATACAGTGGTACAAATTCCCAATATTGAGTGTGATCATGATGTGTATGTAAAGTGTACCACTAAAGATTAAAAAAAAAAAAACACCCACTGGCTGACAAGACCCACACATCAAGCTGTTAAAACAACCTGGGTTTCTAGTTTCAGCTGAGAAGAATGTCCAGTAGACACAAAACTGTAGAGTTCAATGTCTCCATGTCAGACTCAGAGAACACTCTCCAAAGGCTTGTATTTATGGGTTAGGTAACTGAGGCATAGTTTTAAATGCTGATAACTTGATAATGAGAGAGAGAAAGAAGGGAGGCTAAGGACTCACAACTTCGTCAGGAACCTAAATCTGTGCAACCCCACAGAACAAGCTCTGGACCGGAGGCTCACGGCTCCACAGCAAGGTGCCAACTCTTTGACAAGTCATCAGTGTCACTAGGGGTAGAAGCCTCAGGAGACATACATGAGACGTAATTGTCCTCTTCAGTCCCAGTTTTTCCTCATGGGTTTCCTGCTAGACCATGCTTTTCCTCATCTCTACACAGACTTCCCAGGCAGCTCCTCTAGCTGCATACAATCCTCTGGTTCTGTACCACTCAGAGTGATTCTGGTTGTTATCATTTTTTTTAAATAAAATAATCACTGGTACAAATTTTCTAGAAAGTTTAGAATGTTGAGAATCCAATTTCAGGAGTGTATCTTTATTTTGTTAATACATGACTAAGATGGTGCCACATATACTTAAAATAGGATACCCTGCATTACTTACTTCATTTATGTTCTAGTAATAATGATCACACAACTACTATATTAAGGGTTTAGATATCTCTAGAACCAGTGATAGGATATTTCAATGAGCTGACCAATATCTGAAGTGTTCACTGCATATTGCATCTTGGTATTTCTGAGAGAGATATAGATAGATAGATAGATAGATAGATAGATAGATAGATAGATAGATAGATAGATAGATAGATAGATAGATTAGATAGATAGAGAGAGAGAGTTACATAGATGAGTGTGTATATGGATATCTATACCTCTCTATCTGTATCTCCACTGCAGAATAGTTATAAGTAACTCATATTAACTTAATCAAACTGCGGTTTTTCATTTTACACCAGGCTCTCCAAAGTATGTCCAGCAAATGCATGTTTCTATAATCAGTGAGCAAATGAATCAAATAAGTACTTTTGCTTTAAATTTATACATCATCTTTCATATCAAATAAGGAAAAAGCACAATTCCTTGCCTATACAGTGTAGTAAGCCAAAGAGAGAATAGATCTTTTTATGATTTGGAATACCATATTCAGATATCACCCTAAAATTAAAGGTCTTATGAAAACACAGAAGTGGCAATTAGAACTGTTTAAAATGGTTTTATATAATATTATAATGCATAAATGTACTGTCATTTTTCTACAAAGGTAAGAATTATGCTCACCAATTCTTACTAAATGTGCCCTCTAACATAATGATTTTTATCAGTTAATTGTCTCTATGGAAAGTACCATAAGCATTTTATTGTAGAAAATAGCACAAGTATCAGTCTGTATGAAAATGATATTTGAAACAATACAAATGATAGAAGGTTAATGATATCTAACAATTATAGACAGCCTTTTTATGTATTTGGTATTGTTTTAATTATGAAGAGCTGATGATTAACATATTTAATCTTAAAGTAATCCCAAAGCACTAATTAACTTTTTTTCAGAAATGAGAGGCTGATCCTAAAATTGACAAGCGAATACATGGAATGCAGAATAATAAAAATAGTCTTGACTAAAAAAAATAATAAAATTATACTTCACATTTTTAATTTTTTAAATTTTATTTTATTTATTTATTTTTTTGAGACAGGGTCTCGCTTTATAGTTCAGGCTGGCCCTGAGCTTACTATGTAGCCCAGGCAAGCCTCAAACTCAGCAATCCACCTGTCTCTGCCTCCTGAGTGCTGGGATTACAGGCAGCCACCACGCCCGGCACTGTGGTATGTGATATTGATGGCTGGTGGGCGTGAGTCACCACGCCCAGCATTGTATGTGGTTACCAGGATCGAACTCAGGGCCTTGCGCTTGCAAGGCAGGCGATGGAACCACTGAGCTAAATCTCTGGCCCTATACTTCCCATTTTTGAAACTTGCCATGATGCCACAGGAATGCAAACAGTGTGGCACAGGATGAAAGATGGACACATAAATCAATAGGATTTATTTTCCAAGTCTTAGTTTGATATTTATGGGTCATTTGTGGCAAAAAGCTATGAAAACTCAAGAGGAAAAGAAATCTTTTTTTTTTTTTTTTTTGCTTTTTGAGACAGGGTCTCGCTTTGTAGTTCAGGCTGGCCCTGAGCTCACTATGGAGCCCAGGCAAGCTGCCGCGAACTCAGCAATCCTCTTGTCTCTGCCTCCCGAGTGCTGGGATTACAGGCGTGAGCCACCACGTCCGGCATTAAGAAATCTTTTTACTAAAGATACTGGCATACCAAAGATGAGCTCAAAATAAAACCTAATTTTAAGAGTTAGCACTATGTACATCTTGCAAAACACATATGATATAGTTTTTCTAGAATTTTAATAATCCACCATTACTTAGAAAAAAAACAGTAAATTTTCATTAATTTGAAATAGGCAATGATTTTTTCAATGTGACATCTAAATTCAAAACATGAAACAGATAAAATTCATGCTTCAAAAGTTACCATAAATAATGAAAATATAACTCCAACACTAGGTGAAGATATTTTCAAACCATATGGCTGTTAAAACCTGCATTGAAACTACCTAAAGAACTCATCGCTCACAATAAAAAGACAGATAACAAAATTGGAAGAAAGGTGGATACTAATAGAGATGAGCTTTTAGGGGAAAGGCAAGGAGAGGTTATTGGAATGTTCTGGATTTAGTTAGTGATACTGACTCAACTTTTTTTTTTAAGATTTGAATCTTTATTGGTAGATTTTATATCCAAATCATGATCACACTCCACATTGAGGACTTCTACCAGTATATGACATGACTTAATTCTCATTTTTTTCCATTCCCCTACCCACCCTACAATTCTCCCACCCCCTATAAACATAAGCTTTGCTTCCTTTCATTTACCATCACGTTTTTTCTTTCCCTTCGTGGCTTACCCCTACCCTTGTCTCTTTGAATATTTTCTATTTCATAATATCTATCATACATTCTAGAACTCATTTACATCTTCAGTTTCTCATACCAGAGGAAAAAATAAGGTATTTACACATCTGTGACCTATTTATTTCATGTATGATTATGTGTTCAAGGTATATTCATTTGAGTATAAATGACTCAAACTTAATGTTATTTATGACAGAGTAATGCTCCATTTTATTAAAACACACACACACACACACACACACACACACCTTCTTTATCCAGACTCCAGTTGATGGACATTTGGTTTGTTTCCAAGATTTAGCTATTACAAACTGAGCTGCTATAAACATGGGTGCACATCTGTCATTGTGATATGAATCTTGTAATTCTTTCATGTGTATACCCAGCAGGGGAAGAGCAGGGTTAAATGGGACCTCTAATCCTAGTTTCTTGAGTAATTTCCGCAAAACTGATCTCCATAGTGGTTGTCTACATTCCCATCAACAGTGGAAAAGGTTTCCTTTCTCTCCATAGCCTCACCAACATTTGTTGCTGGCTAATTTCAAGATAGCAGCCATTCTTTGTGGAGTAGGGTGAAATCTCAGTGTTATTTTCATCTGCATCTCTTGAATGACCAGTGATGTCGAGCACTTCTTCATATGCTTTTTGGCCACTTTTACTCTTTCCTCTGAAAAGTGTTGGTTCATTTCAGCTCCCCATTTTTGAATTGAGTCTTTAAATTTGGGGGGGGTTGGCTGATTTTTTAAACTCTTTGTATATTCTAGATAGTAGACTTTTGTCTGAGAAACTGCAGGTAAAGAGTTTTTCCCAATTTGTTGGTTGTCTTTTCACTCTGCCAATGTTTTCTTTTGCTGTGCAGAAGCTTTTTAATAGGATGAGATCCCATTTGTTGATTCCTTCTGCTAGTTCTTGTGCTATACAGGTTTTATCCATAACATCTTTCCCTAAGCCAATGTCTCCAGGAGTTCTATGTAGTTTTGCAGCAAGTTTATTAATTGTCTTTTAATATTTAGGTCTCTAATTCACTTTGATTTTAGTTTAGTACCTGATGAAAGAGATCAGTCTAGCTTATAAATTACTTTCTCATTTATACAAATAACAAATATACTATATAACTACAAATAATAAGTAAATAAATATACATATCAATGACAAGAATACTGTAACAATGTGCTTACAAATCAGGAAGGTAACAGAAAATTATTGAGGAACGGCACTGTGGGCTGCTTGTCTACTCTGTGAAACAACAGTAGTGTGAGACTTGAGTGCATACAAAATCCGGTGATTGTCAAAGTTCCCCGAGGGCTGACAAATATCATCTCCAGGGCCTGTCCAGATGGACTGAATCAGAACCCCTGTGGTCAGGTCCTGTAATTTAGAGTTTAAATACTCCATTAAGGTGAATTTTAAAAACTAAGCTTCGAGAATTTTCTGATTTAGTGTTCAGTGTGAAAAGCTTTCCTGCTTATCTTCTCAAATGGACTGCATGATTCATTTTTTTCTAAGGAAGTCATTTTTTAAAATATATACTTTCCTAGATTCTTTCAGCCAGGACTTCAGCTAGGGAACAAGAAAAATAAATGTAAAAAATAAATTCTGGGAAGCTGTACATTGAAAGGATCATTTCTATTTCTTCCAAAACTGAAAAAAATTAGAGCTGCAATAAAGCAGAATTAATTCCTGCCAAACATATTAGAAAGTATCTACAAATCAACCACTATTTCCCAGAGAACAATTTCTAAGACCGGAACCTGAGTTTTCTGAACCCAGGGGTTCTTGGTTTTGGCTGCCTTTAGAATGCCCCTGACCTTCGGCCACAGCAAACCAAACAAGCCTGAATTCTCATGGTGAGACAGAAGTATTTGCACCTTTAATGTCTTCCAGATGATTTTAACATTCAGCCAAAGATGGAAACCAGTATTCTTACTTTAACCCGCAGTTTCTCTGCACAGCTACTAGAATAGAAGAAGAGAGCACATTTGTGAAGACACCTCTTCTGTTAAGGCACATTTAGGAAGATCCTTCTTTACCCCTAATGGACAGTTTAAAACTAATCAGCATCAATCATAGAACAACTTTTTGATCTGTGTTAGAAATTCCCTGATCTACTGTAAGAAAACACCATCCTACACAAACGACCCATGTTGCTTTTCTATGGCATTATAGGATATACAGAAAAATATATATTTTGTCAGATGAAGCTTCTATTCTTAAAAAATATTTTCATATAGAAAAATACAATTTTAAAAAATGTATATGGTTTTTAAAGTATTTTTAAACTGACATACAGATTGTATGTACTTATGTGCAACATGTTTTGTAATACCTACACCTGGTGGGATAAATAAATTGAATTATTTAACCAACAAATCATAATTATCACTTTTGTAATGAGACTATTTATAATCTACTCGCTTAGTAATTATCAAGAATATAATTCCTGCTATTAGCCACAGATACCATATTATACAATAGTTGCCTTAAACTTATTCTTCCTATCCAAGATTTTGCATTCTGTAACTAACATCTTCCCCAATCTCCTTCTCCCCACATGCTTGTTTTATAAGGTTTTCAGACATCAGTCTAATAATCGTCCAAACTGAGTTCATTTTTTGGTTGGTTGCTGCTTTGAGGAAGTCATGCCAAAGTTTTATTGCTTTGCTTAATTATCTGAGAAAAAACTATACTAATCAAAATATCTGATCTAATTCTCTGCCTCTGAGACATGAGGAACCCAAATTAGATAGCTTCTATGGATTTGCAGGCAGATATCTATGAAAATGAATGTTATTGTTAATTTTTTTCATTTAAACATAATTCTAGACAACTCAGCCATGTGATTCCAAGAGTAAAATGAAAGCTGGGCGTGGTGGCTCACGCCTGTAATCCCAGCACTTGGGAGGCAGAGACAGGAGGATTGCTGAGTTCGAAGCTTGCCTAGGCTACATAGTGAGCTCAGAGCCAGCCCAAACTACAAAGCGAGACCCTGTCT
Source organism: Thryonomys swinderianus (assembly GCA_004025085.1). Taxonomy (NCBI): domain Eukaryota; kingdom Metazoa; phylum Chordata; class Mammalia; order Rodentia; family Thryonomyidae; genus Thryonomys; species Thryonomys swinderianus. The sequence goes on from PVIC010015010.1 coordinate 8,128, forward strand.
CAAAAAAAAAAAAAAAAAAAAAGAGTAAGATGAAATTCTAAGCCCTCTTTAGGAGAAGAATATTTACAGGTCATTTTTGTTAGGAGACAACATTTCACATGTAGCATTATATGAGTAATAAACACGTGGGGTGGGGAAGAGATTGTACCTACAGAAAAATAAATTGGTACAATGAAAATGCTTATTTGTCTCACAAGGGCTCTTTCTATATTATGTAGATGCTTATGTTCATGAAATTTTCTGACTTGAATTTTATGGGATTTTTTTTAGACAGGATCTCACTTTGTAGTAGTTCAGGCTGGCCCTGATCTCACTAAGTAGCCCAGGCAAGCCCTGAACTCAGCAATCCTCCTGCCTCTGCCTCTCAAGTGCTGGGATTACAGGTGTGAGACACCACGCCCAGCTTGAATTGTATGTTTTTAACATATACAGTTCAAGGCTAAATAGAAACTAAAAGGCTATTTCATACGTTATTTAAATCTTATATGGTTGGAGGAAAAGTTTTTTCATCTGATACGTTTTTGGAAATGAGATCTACCCTAGAAAATCTAGGGCTCTAAGTTTGATAGAAATTCAAAGAAATTAATTCATAAAAGAAAAACAGAAAGAAAGCTTTGTAGATGAGGTGAGTGAGAGTGGAGCTTTCTGGGGAAACAGGAGACAAGGGTGTTGGACTGAGGAGTGCTATGATCCTGAAGGTGGTAACACAGACTGCTAAGCTAGGTAGAATTATAGGCCTTCACAGGGGGAGGCCCTTTAGAGCATCAGGACAAAAGTAAATATACATTACAACTGTGACTGGAGGCACAGCTTTTAGAGGCCAGGCCTCAGATAAAGATGAAGGTAGGGTGGGGAGGGGAAGGGGGGAAATGAGAATTAAGTTTTGCCATATTGGTAAAAATTCTCAATGTGCAGTATAATTGTGATGTGTATATATAATGTACCAAGTGGCAACACTGGTCTAATGAAGTCTAGATAGACACCAGTCACCTCAGTGGGTCACCAAGACCCTCAACTCATCCCTTCCTGGAAACTTCTTTGTTTCTTCCATGGACATTTGCTGCATGAGAACCAACTATAATTATAATCTTATTGGTTGATTAAAGCTGTAACCCACATTGTACCAAAGAGGTTGTGTTCTATCAAACTTTTCCTGAAGGGTGGGGATTTAGCTCAGAGACCCAGTGTATGTCTGACAAGCTTGCAAAGCCCTGAGTTTGATCTCTGGTACAAAAAGGAAAAAAAAAAAAACAACTTTCTCTGAGAAGTGAGGTCCTCAACAACACACTTTTGGGCTTCCCTCCTGCCTCTCTTGAGTTAGCTGTACCTTTCCCTTCAATATATATTTTCTGCTCTTAACCTCCATTTTCCTTAGAATTCATTCAGGAGAGTCGGTTTAGAAGCAGAAATGTTCATTGCCTGACCAGCTGTATGTTGAGGGCTATATGTTGACTGTGGTGTAATGGTACGTAGTAGGCATCAGACTCCACTCCCTTGGGTGAACAAATACAAATACCGTTTACTACCCACCACAACCTGCATTCTTAAGGTTTTTATCTGTTGTGAGCATGTAAAGTGCTGGCTCAGAGGATTTAGGAACCATGGATTCCTCTCCACTCCTGACTTGCCAAGAAATGAGAAATCAGAAACATAATCTTTTGACCAGAGACTCAATATAATAACCTGACAAAATCATTAATCAATCCACATAAGCTACACTGTAGACTAAAAGGAAGTTGCCAAACTTGTCAGAACAAAAGCAGTACAGGAACTGGAAGGAACTCCCTGGTTAACATTTCAAAAAACTGGTTTTACTCCTAAATCAAATCAACAGATTATTTCAGCCACTTCAGGCCCTGCTGGATCTCTGATTAAAAACAAAATAGCCACCAATGACTAATTACAGAGCTCAGAAGACCATTGTTTACTTCTTGGCAGTAACCTAATCAAATGACCATACCTCAAACTCACCTCACGTTTTCCAATAGAAAACATTTCTAATATGATCTTTGTCAAGTTTCACCCCCAGTTGTTCCTGATGAGAGAATTCAGCATTAGCACAAAGACATTTCCAGATCCAACCACCTTTCCTGCTGTTTGGTGCATTTTAAAGATTAAACAGGACAGAGCAGAAGGCAGCCCCTTGGCACCTAGCTCAGACCCTATTAAGGATCTGAGCATGGAGTATCCCAGCTGAGCAGTGCCACTCTCAGCTCTACCTTATTCTAAATTTTCGACTTTCTCACTACATTTTTGATCGATGGAAATTTCTGGTTGAAAAAAGTTACAAACATTTAAAAGTGTGAGAAACAAAACAGCAATCAGCAATATTCTTGTGTCTTAGCCACTCAATTCTAGATTGGCCCTATTTTGTAAAGAATAACTTGGAAGTTCTTTGTTTTTCCCCTTTGCCCACTAGTATAGATTCTATAAAGAAAGCTGTCTTAATGACTGAGATGCTAACTGCTAGAGTCAACTATTGCTGGAAAAGCATACAGATAAACAGTGGTCCATGATACTCTACTTGGTCATCTTAATTTTTCAGAGCCTGGAAACTTAAATGATATTCAGATAACATCAAAGTGTGGGCCAAGGCTTGATGGTCACATTTTTGCTTTCATCTGTTTTCTTCTAGCACTAGGGATTTGATAACTCAGGCCCTTCTCAACATCTCAAAATAAGAAGACTGGGAGATAGGTCAGTGAAAAGGCTGGGCTAGAATTTGTGATTCTCTTGACTCAGCCTCCCATAGTGCTGAGATTAAAGTTGTGTGCTACCATACCAGGCAAATCATATAAAACATTTAACTTGCAGGGAAGTGATGTGTTTGTTTAAAAAATTATAGGTGCTTGTATAGGAGACTAAAATTGGCTGTGATATCAAGCACATCCCAGGAAAAAAGAAAACACAGTCCCAAAGGACAAAGACACCTGCCCCTCTCACCACTTAGTCTTCCTGCCTATGGCCCCCTGAAATCTACAAAAAATTTTCCAGAAAACATCCTGGGCTATTACATCCCTTTTTCTGAGCAGGGTTCCTAAAAATGTTCTTCAATTTAAGAAGAAAAGCCTCACCCACCCTGTCTCATCAGGTTAAAAAAAAACCTGATTTTTTTCCCACCAACTCTAGTATTCTTGTCTTTCAAATAACAAGCAGATGGATTTGGGTTGAGCAGCAGTATTGCTTTGAAATTACACTCATCCATAACTGGCTTCTTAGAATCTTGAGTTACACTTTTCTCAACTTTTCCTTAAACCGAGAAAGGGGCTTTCACATGGAAACACACTCTTGACTATCCATTCCTCAGGGACAGTTCTTGCTGAAAAAGAATCGCAAGTTCAGCAAAGAGAACAAAACAAAAACAAAAATTCAAAGGTTGAAGTTTTTATAACTTAAGATTTGTTATAAGTCAGTGCTTAAAACATGAGCTTAGCCTGTATGTTCTGGAGTTGACTTGTTTGTGACAGTACTGAAAACCAGACTGGGAGCTCTGTAGCACATCTCTAAAAGGTCATTACCCCCCACCCCAAATCTAACCCTGGCCAAGAAAAACATGCAACCACAATTTCTGTTAAAAATTGGCATATCATATCAGTTTCTGATATTTTTGAACAAAAGAGCAATCCACTTACTACATTAGTCAAACACTGAAAGTAAATGTAAACATTATAGAAGAAAAGTCACACTAAACTATTACCAAGAATGCATTTGTTGCTTCTGATGTGTTCCAGGTTACTCTGGGTCTCAAAAAAAATATTGGAGATCAATATATTTTCTAAAATATATTGTAAAAATGTACCTCTTAGGTAATTTACATCAATTTTTTATAAGATTGTTTGGATTGATTCTTTTAAAGGAAAATTCAAACCTATTTTTTGGCCTTTTTACTTAATAAAATTATGATAAATTTAGCAATAAGTTTCTTATGGTGAAGTTCACCATATTTCTCCTGGAATCTGAGCCCATTTTTGGTGGATGATGTTATTAAAAATGAGACATAATTACAGAAGCTTCCACATTGAATGCTAAGTACACAGAATTCCAAAACAGAAATATTTTATATTTGTTCCATCTATACATTCTGTTGAATGTGTTAAGGTTATATAGAACATTTTCTGTAAGAATAAGAGGGTTTATATTTTAAAAGAAGGTTGGTACTGCTTCTCTCCTAGTGCAAGTCAACAGTTAATAATCTCGTTCCTATTTAAAGAATCACAAACAGGCTAATATGAAGTCCATTGTTTTTCCTTAATCAAGGAAAGGCTGGACTAGAATGTGCACACCTCAGAATCTGCTGGCACCACTGGAAAGAGCTGCCTTCACCTAGGATCTAAAGCTGATGCTGGTTTTATAAAATCAGCTAAAGATAAAGTGCTTTACTGGAATAATCGCAAATGTCAGAAAATGAAATTATCTCATGACATATGGGATTAAATTTTGAAGCAATACAGATAAATGAGATAAAATGTAAGGAATAAATATGAAGAGGCAAGCTAAAATAGTTTTCTAGCACAGCTCCTGAGCTGGCTTACATTAGGCATTGACTGTACAGGCTGAGTATGGCCATAAGTGCAGATGCACATATAAATGCAGGATTTCAGAGGTGTATTCATGTAGTACACACACAAACACACATGCACATAGGCACATCAAGTGCTAGAAGATCTTTAGGCCTCTCAATTACTTCCTCAAAGCCAGTCTTCTGTTTACCTTAATCTTATCAGAAGATCTACCTGCTTTGAATCCTCCTGGAATCAACCAGAAGATTTCTAACTTACCATGCATATTTCACAAAATGTACAAATTGGAAATTTTTCAGTTTACATTTCAAAATAGGAGAGAGAGAGAGAGAGAGAGAGAGAGAGAGAGAGAGATATGCTTTTCTATTGAGAATTTGGTACAAACTTTGCAAACGGAAAAGCCACTCTACTTGTAAAGGGCGAAGTAGTTGCTAGGGTTCTTTTCCCAGGAGTAAGGTGGTACGAATTCCCAGCCAAGCAGAAGACAAAGGACAGACTTCTCTGTAGAGGGTATGAGTGGGCAGGCGGGCTCCACACACCCTGGGCCTGGTTAAACGAACTCGGATGACACAGCGCCCAGGTGGAGCCTTTCTGAGGTTGGGCTTCACACATGGCCCGGAGTGTTTCAAAGCAAAGATCATAAAGTGCCTGAAGACTCTTGACTATCCACAATCTCGCTGATCCCAGCCTTTGACAAAAACAAGGACAGCAAACACATGTACAGAATTCTACATGAGCACACCAGACTTCGGAGAGCAGAAGAGATAAAAGAAAATGGCTGAGATTATTTTGAAACATTTAAAAAGCAACAATTATGAGGTATTAAGTAAGAAACCAAAGGCAGGGTGTTGGCTTTATTTATGAGCAGAATTGGATTTCACAAGTTAATTGTTGCATAGCTTGATTTATAAAATGAGGACGCTAAGCTTCCCCCGGATTCACTCAATTATTCATTCATTCATCCAAACAAATATCCAGTGGGCTGGGCTCTTATAATTCATCATGTGAATTAAATTAAATGGTATGAAGGGCTTTGTGCACTGTTTTTTCCCTATCAAATCACTACAATGGCTGAAGACAGACAAGCTACTGGTTGCTCGGTGCAGGCCTAGTTCGCATTTTTCTGTTAGCATCACCCACTTACACTCCAGGGAAGGCCCTTATTTGGATAAAGTACACAGTGGTTACAGTTTGCTTCCTGTCGCGTTGTGCCTTGCCCACGTACATTCTCTCTGTAACATGCAGACTTATCTTTTAAAGTGTGCGTCAAACTACATTACTCTTCTACTTAATACTTCCCATCAAACTGAAAATGAAAAAAGCCCTTTCTCTGGCTTACAGAGTGCTGTACTATCTGTCCCTGACAACTATTCTACTAAATCTCTAAGGTTTTTTGCAGGAATCCAGGTTCATCCTGTCTCAGGGTCTTTGCACTTGTGGTTCCCACTACCTATGGTTTTTCCTCCTCCGCCATTTCACAAATTGCCTCCTAATTAACACAGCCCTCAGTTCAAATGTTTCTTGTTCAGAGACGCCTTTCAGAGACCCTCAAGAAGATTTCCATTAACTTGCTTGGGTTCATTTTATTTTTAATTCTTTTTGTAACCACGCTCCCTATATGTTAGTTAGCTTCTTATTTATTGGCACTCCCTTTCTCTATAGAATGAAAGCTGAAGAGGGTGGGTCCTGCTTGTCTTTTGACTTTCAGGCCTAGATCAAAATAGGTGGTTAGGGAAGGGAAGGGGATGGGAATGATCAAAATAAGATGTGTATGTACAAATTTCTCATAACAAATATAAAATTAATGTATGAAAAGAGATACTAATAAAAAAGACTTTTAAAAGTGTGTGGGGGTGGGTTCTGAAGTCAAGGCCCTATGTTCCATCCCTCACGATCTTTCCTCAAGCTGGCCTTAAAACTGTTCTAACAAACTCTTAAATATTTGCTTTGTATCTGGTCTCAGCCCACATTTGTTGAACTCTTCAGATTCTGAAAGGTATTGTAAATAATTAACCCAGGAAAACCACCCTGCCCTTTACCAGTGGCATTTAATTGAATCTATAATCATCTGCACTTTTACCAGTGCATTAATTTTAAAGTTATGTGTTGAAACAAGAATGCAGTATAATGATGGTGGGTAGAGGAGAAATATCAAAATGTCCAGCTAGTATTTAAAAAGACACATTAGCATTACAGGATTACATGTGTAAAAGAAGCCATAGGCATAAAAAAAATCCTACAAAAATAATACAAGTAAAAGCAGGATAAAGAGAACACAGTAGGTGAAAGCATTAAGAGTGAGATACTGAAAGTTCTGAGTTGGACACAAGTAGAATTATAAAAAATTCCCAGCAAAATATATATATCACTCTAAGCCTTTAACACATCGTTCAACCAAAAAACAAAACAAAAATGAACTAACCAAAACCACACACAAGAAGAACCCTCTACCAGGAAAGAACACATGATCACAATACTTCTCAAAAAGAGTCAAGAACCTTGAAACAAATTAATAGAATTAACAAAGCACCAAGAAGTTAACCTACCTTCCATTTCTCTTCTTTTTTTTACAGTACTTAGAGAAAACCATCCTTAGAATTTTTTTTGTTGCTCTCACAGAATCATCCTTTGGAATGCAGGGCCAGTCCCAACCCCAAAGTACTGTAATCACTGAAATTGTGGTTCCAGGGATTATTTTCTTTTTTTAAGGAAAGTCCACAACTTGCCTTAAATTCCCTGATATCAAGCTTTCTCTGCTCTGGGAAATTCCTGGAACTTAAGAGTGCACTGTCATCTACTTTTTTTGCTAAACATTAAGATGTTGAGTTTAGCTAATCTTCTGAAGATGGGTCTAGGTGAATGAAACTGTCAAAATAGTTTAAAATCCCACCAAAGCTCTTGGATACTGGTGTCATGCACCCTACCAATATCCTTGCATTTCCAGACCATGAAGAATGTACCATGCCCTTCAAAAAAAACTTCAAACTAGTTCAAGCAGAGATTTTCAAAATATAAAGACAAATGAACAGCTACAATAGGAACGGAATTCCATTTCTTTTCTACTCCCTGAATCTTTGCTTGATTGTACTGAAATACATCCTTACCAGGAAATGACCTTGAAACAGATACACTGTGTTTCTGCCACAGAAACTCCATTGGTTTTGTGGTCTGTCTTTATACCAGGCATGTCAAAAAAAATATATCCCGGGCTGGAGATTTAGCTCAGTGGTTCCAGTGCCTGCCTCACAAGCACAAGGTCCTGAGTTCGATCCCAGTAACCACATACAATGCTAGGCATGGTGATTCATCACCACCACATTGACTCATCATCAATACCACATACCACAGTGCCAGGCATGGTGGCTCACGCCTGTAATCCCAGCACTCGGGAGGCAGAGGCAGGAGGATTGCTGAGTTTGAGGCTTGCCTGGGCTACATAGTGAGCTTAGGGCCAGCCTGAACTACAAAGCGAGACCCTATCTCAAAAAAAAAATTATCTATCTATCTATCTATCTATCTATCTATCTATCTATCTATCTATCTATCCCTAAAACAAGAGCAACAAAGTACTTAGTATGCTCAGGAACAAGATATCCATTCAACTGCTTCACCCTGCCACTGGGTGTGATATATACACAATTTGAGGAGAATGTTAAAATTTATTAGCACAAAACCCAACTTCCTTTCCCTAAGACACAGCTCATTATTATATCCTTTCCACTCTTTTTGTGTTAGCCCTTCACACTCACATGATACAAGGCAGGTGAGAAGCAGAAAAAACAAAATCCAGAACCACTTTGTAAAGACTTCACTAGAGATCAGAGAAACTTGAACTCACAGGAATTTTAATTGTTTAGTATTGATTGATTTGTTCTCCACAGATGACATTTTGGCTGAGATAGTCATCAGCTGAGAAATAAAAATAGCTGTTCCAAATCATTCCCCAAATTAGAAAGAAGAGACTCTGAGTTGAATTTTTAAAAGTGACATCTCAAAATTAAACCAGATTAGGATGTGGCCCTACAAAGACATTGGGGTTAGACATGTGGTTTGAATCTGCTAATTACTAGGCATTTAAGCAATCTTTTGAAACTCGGGTACAGGAGGATGTGTAGGATAACACAGGACTTGTGAGGCCCCTGGCATACTATGCAGCCAACGAAGAGACTGTGAGCTTGTGAGCTATCTCTTGGTGTAAAGTATTTCTGCAACCTTCTATTTACAATCTTTGCATTTTGGGGGCTAAAGAGTGTTAAGTGACAAACACTACTAGTAACTCCCATTTTGTGAATTGACCTGAAAAGTAAGTGCAATAAAGAACTCTATTGTTAGTCAATTTATATTTGCCTGGGAAATTTACAGAATATCTAAATTCTACAAAGAAGAAAATAGCAAACAATGTTAGGCTTAAATGTTTATGTTAGGAACTTATTTTTGAGTGTTTGCCAAAATATATTTTAAAATTGCTGTACAGGGGCCGGAGGGTTAGCTCAGTGGTTCCAGCGCCTGCCTCGCAAGCGCAAGGTCCTGAGTTTGATCCCCGGTAACCACATATAATGCTGGGCGTGGAGACACGCCCACCAACAATCAACACCGCATACCACAGTGCCGGGCGTGGTGGCTCACGCCTGTCATTCCAGCTCTCGGGAGGCAGAGACAGGAGGATTGCTGAGTTCGCGGAGGCTTGCCTGGGCACCATAGTGAGCTCAGGGCCAGCCTGAACTACAAAGCAAGACCCTGTCTCAAAAAAAAAAAAAATTGCTGTACACATTTACCAAAGCTGATTGAATTAAATACTACTTAAAATGGGTTCATGCAGTATAAATTATTTCCCCTTCAAGACAATTCTAAAAATAATAGTTATTCAATTCCAACTCTTAGAGATAGTGATCAAGTGTGGCTTAAGCATGGTGAGTTTTAAGACTATACCTGGTTATTTTAATGCAGAAAAAAAAGACAAACATGATGCAAAATAGTATGAATAGTAATTTAGGGAGGTAAAACATAGCAAATAAAAGTCAAATCAACCAGTTGAATTTGAATTTCTGATTAAAAAGTCCATTAATTTTATGTGTTTGTATGTCCAAAATATTGTACCTTTACCTGAATGTCTTATATTTCACTAGACAGTCCTTAATAGTATACTAACTCTTGTGCAAAAAAGAGGGAAAGAAGAACATATGGCCAGGCGTGGTGGCTCACGCCTGTCTTCCCAGCACTCGGGAGGCAGAGGCAGGAGGATTGCTGAGTTCAAGGCTTGCCTGGGCTACATAGTGAGATCAGGGCCAGCCTGAACTACAAAGCGAGACCCTGTCTCAAAAAAAAAGCAAAAAAAAAAAGAAGAAGAACATATGTATCTAATTGTTTAATTATATATGCATAATACAGGTTTTGAAGATTTGCTTCTAGAGAAGGGAACTGTGATAGAAAACAAGAAATGAATGAACATATTCTACTTACTATACACTCTTGTGTATTTTGAATTTTAAACTACATGACTGTATATTTTTAAACAAAGAATATAATAAAATTTAAAAAATAATTTCCAATCCTGTCAACAGAAAATAAATTTAACATGCGATATATTTAGAAAACAAAATCGGTAGAAAGTGGCTCAAATGATTTATTTTACTGCACTCTGATTTTTCAATGTAGTTAGATAGAAGCAGTGTTAATGATAATCACTAGTTGAGTTCCTTGACTATAATCAAATTAATGTTAGCAACCTGAGTCACACTTATAAGTACTTTACATATATTAGCTAATTTAATCCTCAGAAACTTTGAGTCTTTGTAAATTAAAATGCTAAATCTCATAAAATGTAAGTCATTTGCCCAAGAACACACTGCTAATAATTGGAAAGATGAGGGCCTGAATCCAGGTATGTTTACAACACAACACTACACAGCAGAGCACAGCACAGGATAGGACAACACTACTGTCTTCTCCAATGTGCATTTCTAAAATGTCCTAAAATTTATAGTTAGACCTCAAAATCAATGCAAAGAGCAAAGGCAATCAATAAACACTTTCACTCACTAACATCAGTCATCGAGGTATGACACATCACTAGTAAATCTCCCCCTTCTACCTTGTTGTTTTTAATAAATATAACAGTATATTTCACTTTGCGCAATGCTATATTTCAGGAAAGCTGTTTATAATTTATGTCAATGCTATCATTTTTAGATTACAAGTCTTCTTTTTAGACAAGTTCTCTATTAAATTTTTTTAGATAAGAAGAGTTTCATAATATGACTGACCCATCCACTAGTTTCTTTTAATAGATTCCAAAGGAAATAATTGAAGAGTCTGCTAATCATGCTTCAGAATTGAGGGTCTTAACACAAATTATGATTCTTAGTTGATGTGTGAAAAGGACATTTTGTGAAATTCCAAAAGATTTAACTAGTTAGACTGAGTTTCTAACTCCAGCCTACATTTCATTAATTACTGTTTTAAAAGTATGAGTCAATATTTGTCAGGAAAAAATAGAATGTCACTCAACTTATCAAACCAGTACTATTTTTATATCTTATCAGAAATAGAAATATGTAAGAGGGTATGTGGTTTGCTATTGTAACATTTCTCCAAAATTTGTTTTCGTCTACAAAGTCCATGCTTTCCTAAGTCATCTACTTTCTTCATAGGATAGGGTGGACATAGAGTGCGGGGAGAAAGACGATTATCTGTCAGGGGAGACTCTTGAAAACTAATACCGAAGAGTGTTTATGGTGAGCGGGAAGAAAGATGACTGTCAGACAAGGCCAGTGAAAACTAACATGGTAAGACTACGTATACTTCATAATTTTACAAACAGTTGACCCAAAACTAGTATCCCTTAGGGAAAAGGTCCGCAGGCTCCTGCAGTTTTTAGGATTTCTGTCCACTGACGGGTTGGAAGGGCTCACGTGGTAGTGAGCCTATCACTGTGCTCGCAGGCTGCCATGGACGGAAAGAAGCGGAACTCAGAGAGGCTGCAGCAAGCCTTGACTCGCTGGGCGCAACCCGCGTGCTTTCTCCCACTCCGCATCAACACTCTGGACAGGTCGTATTAAGAGTTCCACTTCAAGCTGAGGTAGGAGGATATCAAGTCAGAGCCCAGCTTGGGCAATTGAGCAATTTACTGAGACCATGTCTATAAACAAACAAACAAACAAGGGGTGGAGTTGTAGCTCAGGGCTTCAGTCACCAGGATAAATCTAAAGTAAAATAAACCTGTTCAATAATGAACATTTATAAACCCAAGCTCTCAAGTGCTGGCGGCCAGGTAATGGATCCATTTGTTGGCACTGGCGTTTTGTGCAGCAGTGTTTCCACCACTGGCTGAGTATTCCACTTCTGTTCTTCTTATTCCTGATCAAAGTGAGAATTTTCCATGAAAGAACAAAACCAAAGAAAACATATAACGTGCTAGATCTACACTGTCAAAGACTGAATCCAGGGCCGGAGGGTTAGCTCAGTGGTTCCAGCGCCTGCCTCGCAAGCGCAAGGTCCTGAGTTCGATCCCCGGTAACCACATAGAATGCTGGGCGTGGAGACACGCCCACCAACAATCAACGCTGCATTCCACAATGCTGGACGTGGTGGCTCACGCCTGTCATCCCAGCACTTGGGAGGCAGAGACAGGAGGATTGCTGAGTTCGCGGCGGCTTGCCTGGGCACCATAGTGAGCTCAGGGCCAGCCTGAACTACAAAGCGAGACCCTGTCTCAAAAAAAAAAAAAAAAAAAAAAAAAAAAAAAAAAAGACTGAATCCAAAAAGCAGCAAGTGACTGAGGATTTTGCGGCACTTGTAAACTTGCCCCTTTCCACCATACCAGTGCCTTCTGGACATCTTTACAGATCTGATTTAGGAGATAGTTTTCAGAAAGCATTATGTTCTGGTAAGTATGGCCTGTGATTAACCTGCATAAAATTCATATTATTTTCAATAAGAGAAATTGCATTTATCATAATTGTTATATCTAGTTGAATCTAGGTTTTCCTGTTTACTTTTCTTAATTTAAAAAAATGGAACACTGAATTATCTTTTGTAACTGTGGTGGTTTACAATTTTTCCCTCATTGTTCTGATAGGTAACTTTTATTTTCTCATTTTCTTTCCCTTCTGCAGATGAATCATTTTAAACAAAGCTCCATAACTACAGATAATGAAAAAATATCTACAAGTACTACTGAATAGAGCCCATGAATTTTTCCCATTATTTTATTGATATGAAGGACCAAGATTTAATATAAAAATCTTTTGAAATCACTATTAACCTAGTATTATGAAAAAGCCTTACATTTTTAAATAAATTCTTGCAAGAGTTGGATTAATAAGCACATTTGGAAAATCAGGACAATTTAAGCTTAAGAATTTGGGTAATCAATCCATGAAATACATGTAAGGAAGTTTAAATAAAACTATAAAATTTTATTCAGTCTTTTGTTGTTTCTTAATGTTTCTCACTATTTGAGCACATATATTGTACTGTATCTTCCTCCAGCTCAATATCCTAAAATTCCTAGTATCAGTGGTAGCATGAATTAAAAAATAAAAATGAACGTAGATATTTTAAGATGACAAACACTTGAATGGAAATTTTCAGATATATCTAACATCCTAATTAACAAGAGATTTCTAGATGTGGTAACATCATGTCCCTGTTTGGAGTAGGCCATGCTAGGTTTGGACTACGTATAGTCTTGTATGGTTTTCTGAACACCTCTGTAGAGACTCGTAGACAGGCTAAATAACCAAAAATTTTGATGCTAATATGTGTAAGAGGGAAGTAGGCTAATATACAAAAATCTCACACCAAACTGCTGGAACATTGAGCTTTAAGGGGAGACTCACTTTTCTGTATGATAAAAATGTTATTAAACCTATAACACTGACTCACCCTCCACCATGTCTTTTTCACACTGACACCAATGGTGGGACAGAAACTGAGAGAAAAGCCAAAAAAAAAAAAAAATGCCTGTGAGTTTTGTAGGATTTAAAGAGGACATCAGCCTTTTTAATTAGGATGTTGCAACATAGGCTGCCAGGGACCAATTATTTAAGAAGTAGTTCTACACTGAAAACAATCAACTCATGAAGTAGATAGGCAGTTAGTTTCCTATCTGTCCCTGACTCATCTCCAGCACTAATTAGTCCTCAGGAATCTGATGTGATGAAAGTTATTGAGGTTATTGGCATTACTGAGTTCCATAGGTATTTTACTTCACAGATACTTGTATGATTTATGACTAATGCTGTGTCTTCTTCTAAAAGTTCTCTCCTAAAGAGGATATGTACTTAGAGACAAACCCTAACTGTGCATCCTGCTGTACCCATGAACTTGGCTCGGTTCTGGAAGCTGCACCCTTGTTATCTCCAACCTGCACCCGGATTAACGAGGACCCCCTCCCTCTTCCCTGCAGCCATGGAGAGACTTTTCTCCTTGATCCTTGGCTCTATGCCTTCCTGCCCTTTATTTAGACTGTAGCTAAACCTGTCCCAGTGAGCAATTAGCATACAGGTGAAAGCCTAGGAGAGATGACTGCCAATACTCATCTTCAATTAAATGTCTTAATTTGGATTATCTAAAAGAAAAAAATATAGAGCTGCAGTTCAGCCAAACATATAATTTGAATGTGAAGAAAAATTTTAAAAAAAGGAAACAAAGCTTATGTATTTAGGGGGTGGAGGGTTTGGGTAAGAGGGGAATAGGAAAAAATGAGAATTAAATTGTGGCATATACTGGTATAAATTCCTGATATTAAGTGTGATCACAATGTGTATGTACAATGTACCAATTAAGATAAAAATTTTTTAAAAAAACAAAAAAGCATATAACGAAGAAATATTGTTAAAAGGCTTTGTATTAGCAACTTATGTCTTAGAATAGAAATAATCATTTAAAGAAATTATATGTATATTTCTTTATTTTTGCAGCATTTCTTTAAGTATTTCAATTACACATTATCTGATCTGTACTTCCCTTGAGGTAGAATAACAAGAAACCACTTACATATCCTTTCTTACACACAAGTGTGACAACCAGTTCCTCATCTGCCTTCTAAATGTCACGGCCTTGAAAGTGAATATCATTGGAAGAAAAGTCAAGTGCAGGTAGACAGACAGCATCACATAAATGAAAGGAAAAAAGAAACAAGACCAAACTTTCTCGTGATGAGTGGTGAGTTTTGCCGCAGGGTCATAGCTTCCAGAGGGATCTGCCACGAGACATCTGACTCAGCCTGATGCCTCCCATTTCCCAGTGTGTGAAGGGACCAAATGCAGGCTATCATTCTGCTATCATGAATAAGGTAAGTTTTGTCTTTCAAGAAAGTGAAGCTGTTATCTCTTTTGAACTAATTTATTTTACGGAATAAGTCTGTTTTTCTAGGCTGGCAGGCTAGCAATAGGATATTGGGGCCTACTTTTCTAAAGGAAACTAGTCCGAAGGCAAATGACCCTCATGATTAAACTAAAAATACCAATACTCAACCATGAGATCTTTTGCTATTGTGCATTTGTGAAGCTGGACATTTAGTTTGCATTTTTATGCGTGTTTGGAGAGCTTACAGTTAATTTATACACCAATCTCATGTGCTAGTTTTTGTCTGAGATTGACTCAGAAAAAAAAGGCACCATTCTTGATGGAAAATACATAAAGTAGTTAATAAATTACTACTATTTCAGTGTGTAGAAATAGTATAGCAAATACCAGCTCACCAAAATTATTTACATATGGTTTTAATATTCACTCAATAGATGAGAAACAGAGAACTTATTGTCGGAGATAACCACTCAAGTATTATGATCAATAATAGTTAACAAGCCTACAATCTACGTAAGGGTCAATTAGCTTTGTCAGGATGGAGGTAACTAATTACAGCTGGGAGACCAAGGACTTTGTTCACAATAAGGGTTAGTGACCATGTGTTCAGAACTGGGAATCTAAATAGCTGTTTAGCACTAGTTCTACTGGTGTGATGGAGTGTTGAACTAAAGACTGCTTTAGAAATTCCAAGCTGTAGTGACTCCAGCCACACAGCCCACATTAGCTATGACTAACAAAATTCTTTTCTCTCAAATTATTCCGTTAAAATTACATGTTCAAGTTAGAGTTTCTAAGATTAGGCCTACATTTGAAATTTTGCTATATGTAAATAAGCAAATATACCTACTGGGAAGAATAATTTATATTTTCTACTATTGCCACTTTACTAAAAAATATTCATGAAGGTCAGTCAACAAGTTAGTGATTCTCTGGCTTGGAAGCAACAAAAAATATCAAAAGAAAAAAAAGATGAGCTCTGACACAAAGTTTCAAGAAATAATCATTTAAATTGTGATTTGTACAAAGAAGAAAGTTTTTTCTTTGGCCTCAATGAATGACAAAGAAAAGACTCAAGGAGGCAATTTTACTTTCATGATGTAATAAGATTATTTGTTTCAACAGGAGATTAGGGACAATAGGAAATGCTTGGCTTTATAAAATTCTTCATTGTTCCCCTGAAGTGAAGACTATATTATTTCTCTATAAAGCCTGAAAAAAGGCATCTTTTCTTTCTTCCCTAATAGTTTCATCACCACTGTTGAGTTTCATAACTATTCCTCAGAATGATACAGATTTATACGCAGCACTACCATAGTAGAAATGTACTTCTGGAAACTCACCACTGGAATGGGTATCACAAAAAATAGTCACTCCCCTTTTTAATTCCAGTTTCAATTTATGTTGGGTCCAAATAAACAGAGTTCCAGGGCCATAGGAATTAAGTGTGAAAGTTTGCATTTAAAAAACAAAAGGTATTCTTCATCATCCAGACCTCTCTTTGGATTTGAGGTATGCTCTCAAAATATTCTAAAAAAGGCCTTAATAGATAAAAATATTGCCAGGCACGGTCACTCATGCCTGTAATCCCAGCACTAGGAGGCAGAGGCAGGAGGATTGCTGTGAGTTTGAGGCTTGGCTGGGCTACATAGTGAGCTCAGGGCCAGCCTGAACTACAAGGCAAGACCCTGTCTCAAAAAAAAAAAAAAAAAAAAAAAGCACTTCTCTGTCTTTATAGTGACTTTAGTTGGGACACTGTTGTTTAGAGATGATCTGTTACCTATATCGTCCAGTTCACTTTTGCCTTTAAATCATTACCAAGTCTGATAATTGTGTTCAGTAAAACTGGACACTAAAAAGATTATATCTAGAATAAAAGGCCTATTTATATACTTTTCCCTCTTCAGAACTTTTCCAGGCTTTGCATATATATTATGTACGGGCCTTAAATAAACAAGTTACATGGAAAAAAATTTCAAATAGAAAGCAGTAGTAAGAAAAAATAGGATTTACCCAATAAGACTGTAATCACCAAACTTTTGATGTCTTTACACAATAGCTTTGACTTGGAAAGTTGCAAATATAATGAACACATGCTTTGGGGTGATAATATTTCAAAGCTGAAAATGATGGTACCTATTGTTAGGTTTTAGTCAAGGGCTTATGTTACCCTTAACAACTGCATCAGACAGCTATCATTTAAAGTGATTCAGAAACATTTATTATGAGCTGTAGGAGGACATCCTCCACTCCCAGAAAGAGCTCATGCCCACATGTTCGTATTTAATATTACTCCTTCACACAGGTCCAGACACTTCAAAAAACAAGAAATTTGTGCCCGTTAGTTTATTTATACTCAAAAGTCAAACAAGAAAAGAAACACATCACATTGATTTTTCCTGAGAGAATGTGAGATATCGATGAATTTACTCATGAGTAAAATTTAGAGGATTCACAGTTGGGCAATAGCTTGTAAATAATATGATCAACCAGATAAATACTCCAGAAAAAAAAAGGATAAAAATCAACATGGTTATAAGCAAAGATCTTGACTGGGATATTTGTAGATAGAAATATGTGTCTAACATGAGTTATATAACTGTTTTGTAGGAGTTAGTTTTTCTCTGTATAATAACTGCAACATAAATAACTGAGATGTTGGCAGACTACAAGGAACTTTTATGAAAAACACAGTTCCGAACTAGATGTATCAAATGATACATCCCTAACAAAGTTTTCTAAATCTGAAATCCAGAACAGAGAAAGCATATAAATTGGACTACTAGAAATGCACTATATTCTCATATTAATTAATAGATAATCATAAATACTTGTGATAGAAAGTAAGAAACAGCAACATGATTATAAAACAATTAATGTAGGGCCAGAGATTTAGCTCAGTGGTTCCGGTGCCTGCCTCGCAAGCACAAGGCACTGAGTTTGATCCCGGTAACCACATACTATGCAGGGCATGGTGACTCACGCCCACCAGCAATCAATACCACATACCACAGTGCCGGGTGTGGCTCACGCCTGTAATCCCAGCACTCGGGAGGCAGAGACAGGAGGATTGCTGAGTTCCAGGCTTGCCTGGGCTCCATAGTGAGCTCAGGGGCAGCCTGAACTACAAAGCAAGACACTGTCTCAAAAAAAAAAATAATAATAATATAAACATAAGAGAGTATTTCCTAAATTTTTGCAAGTAATGTACTGGACGGAATATTAACATGGTGGTAGAGATCAGACAGAGAAGAGAAAATAGGACAAAGAGAGTAATTTCCCTAAACTCAGTTAATCATTTAACATGCTTTTCCACTCAATCACTTTACAGTATTTTACACATTATTCAAATCTATAAAATAGTTCTTATTAGAAAATCATTCTTTTAGAACATCAAGATATATATTCTTATGATTTGGTAAGTAGGTTTTGTAAAAGTGTCATAAATATAGTCAAAGCAGAACTACAACAAAACTATTGAGGAAATTTAAAAATCAGTTCATTTCTTCATAACTTACTAATGCTGAATATCCGTTATTAGAGCATGATATTAATAAGCCTAAATCAACAGATTCAGTGACTTTAGCGATCTGCTAGGTTTCCATTCAGTGACACTAGGCAATGATCTAATTAACTGAGATATGACTTGTCAATATAATGGGTGAGATAGAAGAAAACATAGGTGAACACAGCTACAGGGAAAGGAAATGTTACTTAGAGTTGTTGCTGCACAGAGAATGATAAATGGTGTCATATTCATAAATTCAGAGTTGTAGGCATATTTAATATGCTCTTCCAATGTAAGAACAACAATTATGATGACAAGTATACATAATCAGATACATTATATTTCCCCAGGTTCTTCCAGAATGTTAATGTCATTATTAGTCAAATTAGAGTATTATTTAGAGAAAATAAAATTTTTTAAATCATTAGTCCTATGTTGTGGCTACTTCTCCTCTTTCCCAGGGAGATATGGCATTTGGTAAAGTGAGCTTCAGTGATCATCTGCACCCAGTTTCAATCACCAGTAGGACCTCGGTTCAGAAGGGTAAGTTTCAGAAGTCTTATCTGATCATATCCAACTGAAAGCCCACGAGAACCTCACATGCTACATGTCTTCTTCCGCCAACTTGCCTCACCTTCTCTGTGCATGATTTCATTTTTTAGGACCATTATTTATCCATCATTTCATATTAAATAAAGCCAGCAACTTAGGCCTCAAAAAGTCTCCTTTCCCCAAGAATCTTGTCAATGTCCATTTTAATTAATTATTTCCCTAATCTGACTTTTCTAACTTCATAGTGTGAGCTAATTTCAGATTTTTCACTTTACAGTCCCTAAATCTTAACCATTTTTATTATCACAATAACTACACTCAAAAATAGAAATGAAAGCTTACCAAGTTAAACTAAAATTACTCGTTTGTGTCTCTTTATTTTACCAGATTTTAAATTCAACAGCCCAAACTACTTTCTGTTCATCATTACAACTAAAATGCCAAATACAATGCTGACGTAAAGTAGGCACTTTGTGAATTTTTAAGTAAAAAATCAGACAGACAAAAATTATATTGGACATGAAATTGCTATTAGCAAGTGTAAAATGGTGAGCAAGTCTTTTATTATCATTTTAAACTTCAACCAACTTAGCATTTTTCTTAAAGTTTATATTATTCTGTCAACATCAGAATTTGTGCTCCTCACCAAGTATCATATTTTTTATTTTCACCTTTTGGATCTAATGACTGTGAGTAGTACATATTTATTAAGGAGAAAGCATTGAAAAGTAGTTTTGAGTTATTTTTACTTCCATTTATATTTTCTAAACACTTTGAAGAATATTATTCTTAAAAAGTAGGGGAGATAAAAATGTTTCTACCAGTTAGAACCTATTAAGGTGTAAACGATGTATCTTTCTTTAAATGCATCATTAACATGTCTGAATTTGAACTATCTCTGTTGTATTTTCAATCAGTTCTCTGTTCTAAGCTGCCAAGATTTCACCCTCATGTATGATTTCACTTCTCTTAAACCACACATCAAGGCTTTGTTTCACAAAAGTAGCACAGACCCACCACTTCCAGAAGTAACAAACACAGAATTTGTTTCTGGTTCCTTGGCCTCATCCATGAGGCTACTTTAACAGTCAAAGTGGACTTCAAAAATGTGAATATTTTAAAGGGTTAGCACTATGAGGTACACTTGATTAGACCATTGAGAACTAAGAAGAACATTGTAAGACAAGGGAAATTCTTCTTCATAGCAACCCAGTTATTACCTCATAATGTTTTACAGAGAAAACCTCATGATTGAATTTGATGTCTTCCTTTGAATTTCTAGAGGCAACAGATACACTCCAGGATTTCTCCAAGTCTGCAGAGGAGACCACATATAGGCTCCTGTAACTTTCTATTGGAAGATAAAATGTACTGAACTAGATTTCTTACACTCCCAATTTTTATTTTGCCTTCTCCTTCATCTCATTACGTACTCTGTAATCCCAGGAAAAATAAATTCTCCTATAAATTCCTGGATCAAGAGATGGCACCCAAATTAGTGATATCCAAAGCATTACTAACAAGTTGCACGTTCTACTTTTATTGTCTTGGCTTTTTTATTGTCTAAATGAACAATTCCAGTAAAACAGGAGATTTGGGGAGATTGTGTTGGCCAATTCCAACATAAATGGCATCTGATTGTGGCTTAGCAAAGTCCCAGAGAAAAGGAAACTCAAACCTACTCACTCATTTTATTCATAATACTATGCAGTCTTCATCTACCAACCTGTTTCCAACTGAAAATTTAAAAAAAATATTTTTCTACAACACCCTCTTTATTGAAGCTTTTTCATTATGTTTCCCCCTCAGTTAGAGCATGAGAATATTTTATGGCAGTGATTTTTTTTTCTCCCAAGATGTTTTCCAGTGTTATTTTCTGAACTGTTTCCAATGAAAGTGTGTATATTCAAAACTTGGCAGGAAATACTTGAGAATACAATAGATAGTGATAACTTTAGGAAGATTAAGAACAAAGAATGAGAGGAGAAGGACAGGCATAGGAATTGGGAATAATAATTTCCATAAGTGAATGGTGGGAGCTTTCTTTTGTTTATTTGAAGAATTAAGAAATTGGCAAACAGGTTACATTTTTCCTGCATTTTGCAGCAGTTAGTGGTAAAATAAAAAGAATCAAAAGGTTGAGTCAGTCCAAGGAAACACCTAAGTCAATATGTGGCAACTCCTGACTCTGAAAGAGGTTTGTACTATTTTTTAGCATTAAGATAGGCCCAGTTTTTATTCTTCTTTGAAAAATCTAATTTTATTCTATTTTTATTTTATTTTATATTAATATGAATCTTTATTGGTACATTTCATATACACATCACGATCACACTCAACATTGAGAATTTGTACCAGGATATGACATGACTTAACTCTCATTATTCCCATTTCCTCACCCACCCTACAGTCCTTCCATCCCCTGTGAACTTAAGCTTTGTTTCCTTTTTTTACCATCACATTTTCCCCTCCTTACCTCTACCCCCATTTCCCTCTGAATATTTTCTATTTCATAATATCTATCATATGTTCTAGAACTCATTTACATCTTCAGTTTTTCATATCAGAGAAAAGATATGGTGTTATCATATCATATGTGACCTATTTATTTCACTTATGAGTATGTCCTCAAGGTACATCCATTTGAGTATAAATTACTCAAATTTATCATTCTTTATGGCACAGAATACTCCATTTTATTAAAAAAAAACCCACATCTTCTTATCCAGTCTCCATTTGATAGGCTTTTAGGTTCTTTCCAAGATTGAGCTATCACAAACTGAGCTACTATAAACATGGGTGCACATATGTCACTGTAATATGAATCTTGTTATTCTTTTGTGTATATCCCTAGCAGAGGAATAGCAGGGTCAAATGGTGCCTTTAATCCTAGTTTTGAGGAATTTCTGCACTGATCTCCATAGTAGGTATACCAGCCTACATTCCCATCAACAGAGGAAAAGGTTTCCTTTCTCTCCACAGCCTCACCAACAATTTGTGGCTAATTTCAAGATAGCCATTCTTTGCGGATTGAGGTGAAATCTCAGCGTTATTTTCATCTGCATCTCTCGAATGACCAGTAAGGTTGAGCATCGTTTCATATGCTTCTTAGCTGGTTTTATTTCTTCTTCTGAAAAGTGTCAGTTCATTTCAGATGAACATTTTTAAATTGAGTCTTTAAATGTGGGAGGACTGATTTTTTTTTTTTTTTTTTTTTTTTTTTTGAGACAGGGTCTCGCTTTGTAGTTCAGGCTGGCCCTGAGCTCACTATGTAGCCCAGGCAAGCCGCGAACTCGGCAATCCTCCTGTCTCTGCCTCCTGAGTGCTAGGATTACAGGCGTGAGCCACCACGCCTGGCACTGTGGTATACGGTGTTGATTGCTGGTGGGCGTGAGTCTCCACGCCCAGCATTATATGTGGTTTCTGGGATCGAACTCAGAACCTTGCGCTTGCGAGGCAGGCTCCGGAAGCACCGAGCTAACCCTCTGGCCCAACGGAGGGCTGATTTTTTAAAGCTCTTTATATATTCTAGATAGTAGCCTTTTGTCTGAGAAACAGCAGGTAAAGATTTTTCCCATATTGTTGGATGTCTTTTTGATCTGCTGGTGGCTCCTTTTGCTGTGCAGAAGCTTTTTAATAGGATAAGATTCCAATTCTTATTTCCTACTGCTATTTTTCATGCTATAGAGGTCTTGCTTATAAAGTCTTTCCCTAAACCAACCTGTTTTGCAGCAGGTTTAGTGTTTCTGTTTTAATATTTAGGTCTCTAATCCACTTTGACTTTAGTGCACTGTGAAAGAGACAGGTCTACCTTTAGTCTTTGGCAGGTTAAAGCCCAATTTTTGTAGCACCATTTGTTAAAGAGGCTATCTTTCCTCCATTGAGAATATTTGGCTCCTTTATTAAAAAAAGAGGTAGCCTCCTGGGCATGGTGGCTCACGCCTATAATCCCAGCACTCGGGAGGCAGAGACAGGAGGATTGCTGAGTTCAAGGCTTGCCGGGGCTCCATAGTGAGCTCAAGGCCAGCCTGAACTATGAAGCAAGACCCTGTCTCAAAAAATAAAATTAAATTAAATTTTAAAAAAGAGGTAGCTTAGTATGTCTGGAGTTGTTTCTGAATCTTCTAATCTATTTCACTGATTCTCTGGTCTGTTACTTTGCCAGTATTTTAATACCTTAACATGCACAGAAATATTTATCAGAAATACATTTCTTTTATAAAAACAACATATTCTGAATAGTCATCCTAAGTACTAATTCTTTGAATAAACCTCTCAGGCTCTGATTGTGTTTCTTAAGTTAGACTGGACAAATATAAATCAATTTTACTTTTTCTAATTATTCTTATTCTCGTGTATCCCTCAAGCCAAAGTGGTTTCATTTTTCTGAGAAAGATAAAGAAGCAATAAGAAAACAGATTGTGTTGACCCTAAGTTCATTATAGTTGGAAATAGATTATGTGCTATAGACAGAATACTAAAATAAAGTTCTGTACTTTCTGTCGTTTAAAATGAATTTCTCCTTTTTTATAAGTTTATATTTCTTTCTTTTTATATCTGTGTTACATACACACACGTATATCTACTTATATTCTCAGATACCTATGTCTATATCTGTGGACATCTATCGGTAGCAAAAAATAGATACAGGAATATTACAAAAAGATGAAAGAATAACACATAAGCAAAAATAAAAGTGTCCCACATCTAGAGTTAGAAAGTTGTACTGTTAGTCAATAATACTTCTAGTTTTACAAAGGGGAAAATCAAAGTTTTAGAGACTGAATGCCATGACCATAGCTAAATACTATACAGCCCTGGCAATATTTGATTAGCAACAAATTAAAAATAATTATTAGACTTAACCACCACTAATTGATGAGGCTATATATGCTCTATGAAAAATTGCTCAGAGGGCCGGAGGGTTAGCTCAGTGATTCCGGCGCCTACCTGGCAAGCACAAGGTCCTGAGTTCGATCCCCAGTGACCACATACAATGTTGGGCATGGAGACTCACACCCACCAGCAATCAATACCACATACCACAGTGCTGGGCATGGTGGCTCACGCCTGTAATCCCAGCACTCGGGAGGCAGAGATAGGAGGATTGCCAAGTTCAAGGCTTGCCTGGACTACATAGTGAGCTCAGAGCCAGCCTGAACTACAAAGCGAGACCCTGTCTCAAAAAAAAAAAAAATTGCTCAGAGAATTTCGTGCATGGATTGTATTATTTCACATAGCTGCATTAACTAAAAAATGTTTTTATATTTTTGGTTATTAAACATCTGGTTTGCACGGCAATTACAACCTGATTTAATCTAACTGGCCTTATCTTTTAAAACTGAGTTGTCAGTATCAATTCTTGATCCAGTATAGCTGTCAAATTGTATTCCTGTATTTGTAGAATCACAAATTTGGAAGACAACTTGAGTCAACAGAAAAGATCTGTGCTATACCTCTGACAATCTTGGTCTCTGCTTTTCTTGGTCTTAGTCCATCCCTGCCGTGACTTTCCAAGCTGTGTCTCCTACCTGACCTTGGGCCCTTGGTTTGCACCAGTTTCTCACTCTCCACACTCTTTCAGGTCTTTGCATGCGTCAAGATTCTTCTGGGTTATGAACTCTGCAGATGTGTTTGCTTTGTTGGATTTTTTTTTTTAATCCTTCCCTGTCTGGTACTCAGACATCCTTTAGGTCTCAGCTGAGATGCAATGTCCTCCCAAAGATCTCTGCACCACTCCTGTCATTTGCTTCTCTGCAATTCAAATAAGTTCCTTGCAGCCGTATAACTTCATCATTCTTTGATTTTTTTTTTTTGCTTTTTGAGACAAGGTCTCACGTTGTAATTCAGGCTGGCCCTGAGCTCACTATGGTGCCCAGGCAAGCCGCCGCAAACTCAGCAATCCTCCTGTCTCTGCCTCCCAAGTGCTGGGATGACAGGCGTGAGCCACCACGTCCGGCATTGTGGTATGCGGTGTTGATTGTTGGTGGGCGTGTCTCCTCGCCCAGCATTATATGTGGTTACCGGGGATCGAGCTCAGGACCTTGCGCTTGCGAGGCAGGCGCCGGAACCACTGGGCTAACCCTCCGGCCCCATCATTCTTTGATTTTAACCCACTGTTTTTGTCACCTAATCCTATTCTGAATGAGGAAAGAAATAAGAGGCTAGATAAAAGTGGAGAAATTTCACTGGCATGATGTGAGATGACTTCCTTACTCAGTGTTTCATTCTGAAAATGTTCAAAGCATCTTTGGCTTTCCTTAGCATTGTGCCCAAGCTGCAGCCCACTCTGCTTGGTTTTACTCTTCCTCACACTAGGCTGACAGCTCACCGACTTTGATATTTCTCATTATGTATTTCTTTGTCCAAGTCCGTATGTCCTGCCAATCAGCTTTCAAAACTGATTTGATCCAGCCGTGGCGAACCTATGGCATGCATGCCACAGCCAACTGTTTGTTATCACAGATCTCTCAAAGATTCCCCGTCACTGGCTTAGACCTCACACATATAGCCTCAAGAGTTTATGCAGTAGTCTGCCTCTTTTCTGTTTCTCTTTGGGACAAGGCAAAATGCTCCTTCTAAAATGCTTTTAGTTTCTCTGGACAGCTTATTTTGAGCAGTCTACCTCTTCGCAGAGTCACTGACAAGTCCCGATGGTCAGGGAAAATGACCACATCATTTTGCTCCTCTCTCTCTCTTCATCTCAGTACCACCAGTTTTGAAAAGCTTCCTGACTTGAGTTATGAAGGTAGTGACTCCCAGTAATTTACCTCACACATTATTGGCTTTTGACTGACTTTCTGTGTACTACACAAGATCCCTAAGCATTAGGATAAACAAGCACAAGGTGCTTAGGCCTCTATTTCTTTTTTTTTTTTTTTTTTTTTTGAGACAGGGTCTTGCTTTGTAGTTCAGGCTGACCCTGATCTTACTATGTAGCCCAGGCAAGCCTCGAACTCAACAATCCTCTTGCCTCTGCCTACCGAGTGCTGGGATTACAGGCTGAACCACCAAACCCAGCACTGTGGTGGGTGGTACTGATTGCTGGTGGGTGTGAGCCACCATGGCCAGGATTGTTGTATGTGGTTACTGGGCATTGAACCAGGGACCTTGTGCTTGCTAGGCAGGTGCTAGAACCACTGAGCTAAATCTCCGGCCCGGCCTCTATTTCTTTATCCAATATCTTTCTAGGCATCATTTTAAGGCTATGGCTCTAAATAGCATTCACAGGAACTTGACCCCTAAATTTTAAATTTCAGCCCTTATTTCTAAGGGCTTCAGATTCATATAACCCCTAATTGAATATTTCCATTGGATACCTAAAAATACCTAAAGTGGCTAGAGATAGATTCTCCATTTCCCTTTGAAAAAAATTTTTTTGTCTTAGCTTTACCCATCTTAGTAAACAGCTTCACCATCTGCCCAGTATCATCAGTATGTGTCCAGTAATAATTTTGGCTGTTTCCTTTCATCATTTCCACCTTCATGCAATTTATTACCAAGACCTATCAACTCTGCTCAAAGATTTTCTCATCGAATCTACTTCTTCCCATGACCACTGTTCCAAATTTAATCTGTGCCACTGGCATCTCAGGGGTATGGGCACAGCCTCCACTCAGGTCTTTCTACTCTGGCTGACCTGTCTTCCACCATCTTCAAGGGAGCCAAAGAGATTTTCTTTTAAAAAATCACTTCCTCAGATATCAAGTGCTTTCATCATACACAAATACTGACTATTGAGGTGGTAAATATGCTAAATATCCTGATTTGGACATTACACCAGTATAGCTGTCAGTTTCCGTAGAAGATTGGTTGCAGGACAGCAAAGTATAGGGAAATCTACAGATGCACAGGTTCCTTGTACAACCTGTGCACATCCTCCCGTGTACTCCAAACCATCAGCAGCTCATTTACAATGTCAATGTGATGAAAATGGCACGTGGGAGGCTGTGACACTGTATGATTTAGGAAATAATGACAAGAAAAAGGTGTGTACATGTTCAATACAGGTGTAATTTTTTTCAATCCATGGAATATATTTCAATCCACGGTTGAACCCAACCATGCAGAGGCCCAACCTTATATGTATATGAAAACATCATTTGGTACTCCATAACTATGTACAGTTATTATATGTCAGTAGAATTAAAATGAAATTGAAAACAGTGCTTGTGGCTTTTCCTGACCACTAAATCGGTCCTTCCAGGCCTCTTTCTTATTTTATTAACACGTTTTCTTTAATAACACTAAAAGTTACAGAATTGTTAATTTTGTTTATTTAGTTCTGTGTCATCTCACCACAAGGGGATGTAATTTTCATCATAGCAGAGACTTTGTATGTTTTATTAATGTCTTTTATCCACAGTACTTAGAATAATAAAGTTGATAGCATGCTCAATAAGTATTTGTTGAAAATAAAGTTTGACAGGTTATATCTAAATTATTGGATTTTTTTCTCTTTTCATCGAGAATAAAAACTAGAATAGGACCCTCCAGCCCTTCCATGCTTTCACACTAGTGTCCCTCCTTACACCTGCTGCCCTCCCCACACCCTGTGATGTGGATATACAGGCTTTGCTGTTCCTGTAAGGTGCCAGGCAAACCTGTGCTTTCCGTTCTTCAGTCTGGATTGTTCTGTCCTCTCCTATACACCTGGAGTGATCCTT
>PVIC010015011.1:0-35797 GCA_004025085.1 Thryonomys swinderianus
AAAAGGGAAAAGTTATAAATTCTGGGAAAAGTAGTGTAAGGACATGCAAGGTAGTATGAGCAAATCATAAAATTATTTCTGGTAGTTCATTGAGTTTTCTAACTCAGTTTCTATCCTACTTATTACTTACCTTCCTTGGGTTTAAAACTTTAAGAATAAGAAAAGAATAGGAATCATCTTCCAAAAGCTTATTTAAATGTGACATTGATTCATTGATATACAGCCCATTAGCCTAGAGTTTCATCTCTTCATCTATCATTTCAATTATCTCCTGATTTCTCCAGGGCATTTGATAAATGGGAGACCATTTACATTTGGTGCATTAATGACCTTGGTAAATTGTAAAAAAATGCATCCCTTTATTATATATCTATATTTTTAACAGCTAATCTACTCATTCTTTTTGCATGCAGAGAGACAGAATGACATTCATGCAACTCCCTTCCTTGGAGACAATGTAAAAATAAAAATCTAAGATATTTTTCATGGTGATACATTTCTACTTAACAATAAGTAATTGTGTAAGGGTTGATTGATGCCTATAGCAAGAGCAGAAGGTAGTGGTAAATATGAACCTCTGTGTTTTCCTCTTCAGCCTCCATTCCCTGAAGGTTTTCTTGTCAGAAATAAAGAACAAGATTACTTCATTCACCTTAATATTTATAACATTTACTTTTGGATTATTTTTGTTTGTTATGTTGAATTGCAAGAAAAAGGGTTTTTTTTTCTATAATCTTTGGATGGCTTACCACAAGTGCATAACAACCAAGGGCAACATTGTATGTATATGTGTGTTATAATATGTAGTAAGGCAGAAGCAGATATGGAAGCATTTCCTTCTGTATGTCTATCTCTATCTATGTATTTATGTCTTATTTTTAGTCATCTCTTCTCTTATGGAGTGTGGTTGGATAGCAGAGAAACATGCCTCCTGCACGCAGCTTCAGATTAAGCCAGTGAGACTTTTAATGGTGCTATTCCTTCATTTCTGGAGTTGCATTTGGTTATCAAGATATCTGAAGTGGAAGAGCCTGGAAGAAACCCACATCTGCTAGCAAGGAGTTACTGGGCATTTCTATCCTTTGACGGCTTCAAGAACTGACTTATTAGCTATTACTTACAGAGTTTAAATTGCTTATAGCAGCTTCACTGGCCATAGTGTACATTTCTTTTCAATAGAATTCTGGCTTCTAACTCTTCGTATTAATTGAAATGCATCAACTATCTTCACTAAAAAAAAAGAATGTATATTCTTCTGATTAACATATCAAATGTGCTTTTCTCTCTGGTGTTCATTTCCTCATTATTCTGGAAATGTTTTTAACATATCTTTGATCAAATAAATTAGAATAAATATATTTTTGTAAAGATACTTTAAAATCATAAGATTAAATATGAGACTTTGGTTATTTTTGGTGACATAATTATAGCAATATTACTGCAAAATAAAAGCTATTGATATTTTTCTGTCAGTGTTGCATTTAAGTTTGTATTGTGAATGCAATCAAATCATCTCAAACTTGAAAAAGTAGAGTATAAGCCAGTCAACTCATCACTTATTTCTTTGTGGAAAAAGAGGAAAAACTGTGGGATAATTTTTCAGAGTAGAAACAGTTTATTTGATGACTTTGTCAAAATCCAGACGACAGCTGGATTTGACTCGAGGAACACTCCTTGAGTTTCATCTCTGCTTCATAGCGACAGCCCTGTGTGCTGTGACAGATGTCTCTTTATGTGCAGGGCTTCTTAGTGGACATGGGCAGACCTGGAATGTGCTAGAAAAGATCAAATGTTCATCGCTTTATATTTCTCAATTGTTCTGATTGTGAATGGCAGCAGTACATTCTATCTGTGTGTTTGCTGGCACCTGGCACAGTGCTTGCATGCGTAAAGTAGTTTAGTAGTTTATGACAAGCGAACAGATTGGTGAAATAATGGTTGTATGAGTGAGTGAGTGAACACTTTGTTTCACTTAGATATCATGAGAGCTATTTACAAATAGCTTGGGCCAGTACCCAAGACTGAGTGAAGAAAATGGGTCAGTGATCAACAAAAGAGAAAGGCTGGAGAACAAAATTTAAAAATTATATACATAAACAGGAAATCATTCATCTCAATTCAAATAATGCAAATGTACTTCTCTACCTTCTCTCCTCTGAAGAAGGGCTCACCTGAGTATCCCTTAAGTGTCTTAGATAAGCAAGTTCATTTTCCTGGTCTCTGTTAGTTTAGTCATTTCCTACCAGACATTTGAACTGAAAGGGACAAAGTCCCAAATTAGTAAAGAGGAAAACCTGAAGACCAAGTTTCATGAAAGATACAAATCCTGGGGAGCAAAGAGCCCAAAGAAGGAATCCAGACCAAGGACCCAAAACCAAGATTTTAAAGCCTGTTAGAGGAATCGAGGTATAGTAGATTGCTAACAAACAAGGAGAGAGTAGTAGTCTTGAGCAGTTGCTGGAGATTTCCACCTATCCTGCTCTCAATTTGAGAACTCACTATGTGTGGAAAGATTGAGCCAAATTGGCAAATGTCTTCCCATTGTGACTCTGCTGATGGGACCAATATGATGTAGCCGTGTATTTCTGGACTTTCTCCAGAAATGCATGCTGGACTTTCTCCTCTGAGTGTGCCTTGGGCATTGCAGATTTAACACATCTAAAATAAAAAATACCATCTCCTCTATTTGTCGTTGGGCACAGGAAGAATCCAAAAGTGGAAATAAGCAGAAGAGATTGTAGAATATCTGTCCTTTGAGTGGAACACCAAATATTGTGTAAGGAGCCATCTGGTGATTAGTTCTAGAAGAGTGTGTACCTTGGACTGCTCCCTGCTTACTAGGTGAGATTGCAATTCCAGAAGGCATAGAAGTTAACCTTAGAAGACTGACAGTCATACAAATGATTCTTCTTCACACAATGCAGAGATATTTATCCCATAGAGACACATTTCATTTGAGCACTTCAGGAAAAAATGGCCCAAATCATTTTATTACCCTTTAAGACAAAAAAAATCTTGGAATTTATAGCAAATTAATTTCAACATTCCCAATTGTCTGTGTGATGTACAATATTAGTTTCCTTGTTAATTAATAAATTGAATAAAGCTTTTAACATATATTCATTCTATATCTGCATAAAAGTTTTATGTTTAACTTTTTAAAAATTATACTAACATCTTTATTGCTGTTAAATGTTTATTCTGTGGTATACAGTACCACTGAGCTCTTAATTCCCTAGCTCCAGGTTATATAATAGTTTCCAAGTTTAACACACTTAATGTCAACCCATTCATCAATATCAGAAAGTTTAGGTCCCCACTGTTTTCTACGTAGGAAAATCCAATGATCTAACACTTTCTAAGTTGATATCCCAAATTTATCTCCCCTACCATTATGTTGCAGACAATAAAAGTCAAATGTTGCCATCTAAACCAGATCATGATGACATTCTCAGTTCAAAAGATTGTTTGACTTAACAAATCGCATCTTCACATGTTAGCTCTTTAACTATATAGGAGTACTGTAACATGGACTGGGGTGCTCAGAAGACAGAAACTGATTTTCCCAGAATTCTGGAGGCTAGAAGTCAGCTCCCTCTGAGGCCCGTCCCCTTGTCATCTATACGGCATCTTCTTCTAGCATCTTCTAAGTCCTCATCTTCTTCGTGTGTGTGTGTGGGGGGGGTACATTCAGGATTGGGCTCAGGCCCTGAATATTGACCCATATTTCCAATCCTTTTTAAAAAATTTTAAAACCGGGTTTGGCTAAGTCATTCAGTTGTTCAGACTAGCGTTGTACTTATGATCCTCCAGCCTCAAACTTCCAGAGTGTAGCAACTAAAGGCATGCACCATCATGGTCCTTACCTCCCAATTTTTTAGATACACCAATCATATTAGGTCAAGATCCACCCATATAACCTCATTTTACCTTAATTCACCTGTAAAGATCCTAGACCTAAATATAGCCACAGGCTGAGATTCAGGGGGATAGGATTTGAAGTTATGAATTTGGAGGAGAGTTAATTCAGTTTCTAGCCCACATAGAAAATATAATTATAAATGCTAGGTTTTTTTTCTTTTAGAAACAAGTGGCTTCTCCAATCTTTATTTTTAAAATTTTTTTAAAAATTTAATTTATTGTACATTATATATACATATCATAATTACACTCCACATTGAGAATTTGTACCAGTATATGACATGACTTAATTCTCATTTTTCCCCTTTCCCTACCCACCCTATAACCCTTGCCCCTACATACACAAGCTTTGATTCCCTTTTTTACCATCAATTTTTTCATTTCCCCTCATTACTCCTAAACCGCATTTCCCTTTGAGTATTTACTATTTCACAATATCAGTCCTGCATCCTAGCACTAAAGCATTACCAGCACTTCTACCCCTCGTCAACATTGAATAATGGAAAATGCCCAGACTCTGGCATCAGGAGGTCAATGTCTCATTTTATTCTGGCAGGAAACATAGGGAGAGGACAGGGTCCAGGAAGTAATGAAAGCCCAGACATGTCCTCCCTTCTCTGAGGTGACTTGTTGTAGAAAATACTAATGTTCTAGTACCTAAGTGGTGAATGAAGATTTCAGTGACGCAGCCCTATCTCCTAGCTTTCAACAAATCCTTTTGTCATTTTATCAAAGTAAACAGCCTTCCTTGATTTGGTCGGTGGCAGCAAACAGACAAACCTGATGGTGTAGACTCCTGTGGATAGCAACAAACTCAGAATACACTACAGGAGCAAAGAAAACGGATGGTTGTTAGACATATGCTGTTAGACATATGCTGTGAGTCAAGTATTGAATTTTTGCTTTAACATAAGTTTTAAAAAATCTATTGATGGAACTGGAGATTTAGTTCAGTGGTCCAGTGCCTGCCACAAGGTCCCATCCCTAGTTGGATTCCTGGTAACCACATACAATGACACTGGTGGGCAATCAGCACCATATACCACAGTGCTGGGCGTGATGGCTCACACGTGTAATCCCAGCACTCAGGAGACAGAGTGCAGAGGATTACTGAATTCAAGGCTTGCTTGTGGTACATAGTGAGCTTAGGACCAGCCTGAACTATAAAGTGAGACCCTGTCTCAAAAAATCTGTTGATGTAGTGTTTTGTGAGACTGTCCACCCTCTATTTCCACAGTGTCATATATATAATATATATATATATATATATATATATATATATATATATATATATATATATATATACTTCATAAGTCTGGCTGTAAATGTATACATACGGTATTTAACTTTAGAAGGGCTATAAGTAAATGAATCTGATGTTGACAGAAAAGGAAGAAAGGTCGGGGAGGAAAGGAAAAAAGAAGTGTGAAGATATGTTGTGTACCAATTCCCCACAATGCACGCAATTATGCAGCTTTAAACATTTATTAACAAAATATAAATTTACTTTTGAATTTTCAGACTGTATCTAACTAAATTGCCCAAACCTTATTGTAACTTGAGATACTCTGACCTCATCCTACCAGAATGCTACATTTAAACATGCCCAACCGCAGCTGGCCAAAAAAAATTTTTTTTTTTTTTTTGAGACAGGGTCTCGCTTTATAGTTCGGGCTGGCTCTGAGCTCACTATGTAGCCTAGGCAAGCTTCAAACTCAGCAATCCTCCTGTCTCTGCCTCCCGAGTGCTGAGATTACAGGCTGAGCCACCATGCCCAGCACTGTGGTATGTGGTATTGATTGCTGGTGGGCGTGAGTCTCCACACCCAGCATTGTATGTGGTTACCGGGGATCGAACTCAGGACCTTGCCCTTGTGAGGCAGGCAACAGAACCACTGAGCAAATCCTCCGGCCCCAAAAATATTCTTAAAAGATTGGTTCTGTACTGAATACACATAAACATGTTTCTTATTATTATTATTCCTTCCACCATACTGTATAACTATTTACACAGTATTTACAGTGTATCAGATATCATGGGTCATCTAGAGACTATGTGGGGGAATTTGTAAGTCACGTGCAGAAATTGCATCATAACATTATAAGAATCATGTGCTTCTGCCACTGTTGAGTGTCTGATCTGGGGTTCCTAAACTCCCTTTCTAATGAATACACAGGATGACTCCACATCCCAGGCCAACATGTACTTGAAGTACAGTATCTTGCTAAGACACCTGGTCCCTAAGAGGTCATCTCAGCAGAGGTGCACCTCTGAAACTTCTAGTGGCACTTCTTTTTCTTATTTTATACTATCACATACTACTTCATTTTATGATCACTTTATGTTTATATTTATAGACAAGAGATGACTTATTGCATGCAATTGGGTTATGATTGACTCAGAATTCCCATGAGGTATATGATCAATTGTATAAGAATATTTGTTAAATTAAGAATTTAAAGGCAGAAGATGGAAATGTGTGAAAATTTTATTGTTTTACTTTTGTGAGGGGGGACTGTGCGTAAAGAAACATGAGAAACATTAGATAAGACCTACATTTATAAAGCTCTTAGGTTAGAGGACAATGGTATGCCCCTTTTGGAGTATAAAGGCTTGAATACTTTAATGTTTTATTGATGTTCTCAGTGAATCACTTTCCATTCAAATAGTCTCATACCTTCTAGCATTAGAAAGCATTTTGATTATTCAATCACAAAAATTTAACATTGATCTCAACACAGCACAGTGGCATGTGCCTATGGTACCAGTTTATGTAGGAGGAAGATCTCATGTTCTTGAGTTCAGAAATTTGAGACCAGTGCATACACATGCACGGAAATATGTCCACAATCAGCTAGGGTGTGGCTTGAGGGGGCATTTTACTCTGTTGTAGCAAATATGTTCTTCAGTTGGGCTTGGTGTATTTGAGAAGCATGAAAAGATGTGAAGGTCCAAGCTAAGGTGCTTTACGCTTAGCCTATCCCTCGACCTGTTCTGACACTTGTGAGTGTGTGATCATGACTCCATCTATTTCTACCAGGCTGTGATATTTATTCCTATGAAAATTCCCGTAACAAATTTTTTTCCATGGCACATTTACCACTGTGAATTGACATGGAACCAGGGATGTGATGGCTTCGAATATATCAGCTCTACTACTTTATACTCTTTTCAATTCTTAGACTAAAGACTGCTATGCATTTTTTAGAAATTCTTGTTCCCTTGGACTATTAAAAATAGCAAATCATTCTTTTAATCGACCAAATTGTTCGCTCTTCAAAGTGAAGTTTCATTCTGATTTCTAAATTTAACAATGCATTTTTATCTTCAGATTGCAGTCACCATCTACTTCACATGTACTTTTCTCAGAGTGAAGTATTCCAGATTATTCCATTAAAAAAGTAACTAAGGACTAAATTTAACAGTCTGGATAGGAACTGTGGAGGGAAGGGATGGAAATATGATCTCCCGGTAGTAAGGCCTTCTACCTTGGGCATTCTAAGACGGATTTAAGCCGCAGTGTGTGTGGTGTGGGACTTTGTCTGAGGACCGCAGAGAAGAGTATGAGCACCTGAGGAAAGACAAACAACCCTGTAGGTTTTCCAGTGGTTCTCGACGGGGAATGCCTATACTACCTCCGTCTTCTCTCCCCAAGAAGGCTGCATATGTTTCTGACTCTCAGTGGAGTACTGGGTGGTCACATTCCAGTGAAGCCCCTCTACACAGTTGTAAATTTGAATGCCTTTTCAAAAAATTTATCTACCTATTGTCAGTTCACTTCAGTGAACTGTCAGAGAACAGAGGAAGATCTTCCATTATCCCATCTATATGGATAGAAAGATAGATGTGATCATAGCACAATAATTGTTGCAGTCCAGTGGTGGAGAGAACACCCAGTAGGATTGTGTGGATGATTAGACAATGGCAGAAGGACATTTGTATTTTAAAAAGAAAAAGAAAAAAGGGCAACTGAGAGAAATGATAATGTAATATTAGCAGATACCTTTTTGAACCCATTCTGTGTACAAAAGTGCTGTGCTAAGAATTTCTTGGTCATTTACTGGTCTGATTTTGTTAACCAGCTTTTCTTTTTTTTTCCTTTTTTAGGTTTTTGTTTTGTTCTTTTTTTTTTTTTTTTTTTGAGACAGGGTCTCATTTTTAGTTCAGGCTGGCCCTCAGCTCACTATGTAGCCCAGGCAAGTGTCGAACTCAGCAATCCTCCTGCCTCTGCCTCTCAAGTGCTGAGATTACAGGCATGAGCCACCATGCCCAGCATTGTGGTATATGGTACTGATTGTTGGTGGGTGTGTCACCACACCCGGTATTATTGTATGTGGTTACTGGAAGTTGAACCAGAGACCTTGTGCTTTCTAGCCAGGTGCCAAAACAAGTGAGCTAAATCCCCGGCCCTCGATCAACTTTTTGCTTCAATGACTGAAGGAGAAATCAGTAATACCAAAGATGACAGAGATACTCATTGCCCTGAGGCCTGAAAGTGTCTGCAGATTTGACAGTTAAGAGGTCACACATGACCTCAGTGAGAGTTTTGCTGCCCATCGGTGGAAGTAAGAAAAAAATGAGTAAGTAATACTGTTTCAGAGGAAACAGTATAAGGGAAGGTGCTTTTCTTTTCTTTTGGAGAGTGGATAAGATAAAAAAATAAAGTTAGAGAAGCAGGTGTTGTTTACAAACTTTGAGAGAAATAATTCCTTATAGACTCTAACAAGTGGGCTGTCAGACAAGCTAAGATGGAGAAAGAGGTGTGAGAGTCGCTACCTGGAACCTGGCTGAAATTCAGTTCAATTGTCTGTCTCTCGTCTGTTAACCCATTTCTAGAATCACTTCTATCTTGCTCAGTTTGGACTTAGCTGACCTCCTTTTTAAGGAAGACTTGAGTGTCCCATTGTCTTTGCTTATTAATATATCATCCTGTACCACCAGAATAATGTGATCATCTGCCTTTGGCACCACCCAAAGAGTTCAAGGAAAGCACACACTGTTGGAGGGACACACACACACACACACACACACACACACACGGGTGCTATTTTGATGGAACAAGTTTACCCAGATGGATGCTATGGGATTTGTTCATTCTTTGTGATCACTTCACCATAGCTTCCTAATGCATATTGAACATTTGTTTCCATTAATGCAGTGCTTATATGGAATAAATTTCCTGCCCAAATGTCTTCCTGCTTGTGCATCTTGGTCTGATCAAAAATGTGTTTTCAGCACTTTTTCTAGTCTTCGACATTTATTCAAATACAAATAGTGAATATCTGCTTTGTGCAGGGAACTTTTTTGGCAGAGGCATTCACATGCTTCTGGCTCTGGAGGAGCCCATGTTCTATAGGAAAAACAGATAGGCTCATAACCATCTAAAATAGGAATGAATAAGTACCTCAGTAGATGCAGTGTGTAACACGATTATGCAGGCCGATGTAGTAACGCCCCTTTCCAATAAAAGAAGTCTGCTGCTCAAATACCAAATCACACTTATTTTTTCAAATGGGCTGTCAAGAATAGAAACACTCCCTTTTTTGCTTGATAAATTTTCTTCCCCTCTTTCTCTCTCACTTTTTTTTTTTTTTTTTTTTTGTTTTTACTCTGCCAGCTCTCTGCATGAGATCCTTTAATGTTCTGAATTTCCAGTTAAGGAACTTTCTCACTGATTTTAATGACATAGGTCTGTTTTTACAGCTGTAATCTTCAAGTTTCTTAATAGTGCCATGTTTTAAACATTATTTTAAAATTCTAGAAGGTTTGAAGGAGCTCAAAAAGTAAACAGCTCATATAAAAAGAAGAGAACAGTTTAAATATAAAGCTTTCAACAATTTGTATCAGATCATAGGCACTTCATTGAAAGTCTCAAGTTCTTGAGAAAACAAAAATTCCCCCAAGGGGACCTAATTCATGAGACATATACATATATTAGAACCAGATGAGAGTGTTGGCAATGAAATTAGACAGACAGTTTCTGGGCTTATTAGAGGCTGGAGATCAAGTATTTGTATGTCTTCTGGCTTCTTTGGCCTTGACAAGAATCATTTTCCCAGCAGAGCAGATTTAGGCTATTTGCATTTACGGTCATGATCACCTGTGACATCTGAGACTCAGAGGACTTGACATCACAGACTACTATTATTATAAACAGAGCTCCCAAGCTGTTAAGCTCAAATTGCTACTTTGGTGTTAACAAGAATGGTGCCACATGGTGAGCATATGCTGTTTGTGAAAGTCAATGATGCCTTAAGAGTGGTTTACTCTTGAAAGAAGTCTGCTAGGCAGGCAGTTTGGATCCAAACATTGTACATGTTTTCATTTGACCATCATAAACAATTTTTAAGGAGTCAAGGTTGTTACTTGAGAATAAATCAGGTAGCTTTTGAACATTTGGATGACTATATGCACCATAAAACATAGCAGACATTTCCCACTATGTTTATCCTTTTAAAAATGTATACATATATACTTCACTTAAGGGCTCAATAGATCTTTCAGATGGTATCTCAATAGAGCTCCCTAAGCACAGAAGTGATTTATTTCTTTCAGTAGAGGGTTTACTTAAATCTACTATTTAGAAATTTACCACTGTCATAACTGGATGTAAAATTACTGTGGACAGAGTTAAAATATTCCCAAGACTAATTAGGCAATTTAAATGGTGAATAATGCTATTTCCCTATTCATTTGCTTTGTGAATTAAACTGATGAAGATTTAGTATTCTTTTTCAGTTTCTATTGTCTACAACACTAAAGATCTATTTCTATAAAAGATTTTCTTTGTTTTGTTTTAGAAAGAAATTTGACACCTGCAAATTAGCAGCAATGAAATTCCCTGTGGGATAGGCTTCAAGGGAGACATATTAGCATGAAATTAATAAAGTATTAACAAGGAAGTTGAGTCACTATTGAGCTACTATTTCCTTGTGTTATAAGTGACAGTCGTACACTTATGGTGTGAGTAGTCTTGAACTTTGTATTGATCACTCTTAGGAATGCCATCAAAGCATTCAAAAAATAAAGCAATAGGGAAAACTATAATTAATAACTTCATAGAGTGAGACTCCATGCTCATTAGCTCTCATAAACCTTTTCTTCCACCTTAAGTAATTTATTTCCTCTTAAAGAACTGAAATTCTAATATGTAGCCTAAAATTTGAGTCAAGAAAAGGATGCCACTGAAGTTCAATAAGGAAATTCACTTCCCTTTTCTGTATTATACAAGTAGCAGTGAGCCAATGGCACATGTGCTGTCACTGGCACACCTAACACAATGAGCCCTCTCTGTTGGCACAAGAGCCAAATGTATGCGGTACTTTTTCTAAACTTCAACCTCAGCATTGTGGTTTAATTGCAGTATTGGAGCTTTGTGATAATTCAGTGGTTTTTAGGTTGCCTTTTGGGTCGTCCACCTCTAAAATATTCACTATCTCTGTAATAGATTTTTATTCTTCTTGGGAAATGCCTGAGGCATACAAGCTCCTAGGTTAATCTTACTTCCATTTGCCTATGGACAATAATTGCTGTATACAAACTAGTGAAGGAGCTGGCTAAAGAGTTTAGATTTCATGCCATAATAAAAAAGAGCTATTAACAGAATCAGAGCAAGAAAACAATAATATGCAAATGCTTTTTAAGGATAATTAGCCTGGAAAACAAGAACAAAAAGGAAGAACAGACTGAGATGATGGAGGCCAAGACCAGTGTTTTAGCTTGTGGAGAACTTGCCATCAATTTGGGAACTTTCTTTCTACCTGGAAGGACTTAAGACAGATTTCACCAGAGAAAAACCCAGTGGGCTCACAGTGAGGAGACTGTTGGTAACTTTAAAATGCATTTTTAAGGAAATTATGGAAACATGTATCAGCTTGAAGGGAATTTGAAGAGGTTTCAGGAAGCATAAAGTAAGTATGAGGAATGAGGTCTGAGGCAGGAGACAGAAAAAATGGAAAAATAGCCAGAAAAAAGCAATTTTATTTCTAATCTTTTAAAATCTATTATGAGCAATTGAGTACAATTCAACAATAATGTGCAGGGGCCATGAATTAGTGATTTTGAGGAAAAATCAGTGATGTTAGTGATTTTGAGAAAAAATTCTAATTGTTCAGGGTAAAAATTCCAAAAAAAACCAAAACAGTCATCTGGCCACCTGGGTAGTTGCCTACTAAATATGCAGGTGTATCTTCTATTATGGGATCCAGCAAATGGTTTGATTTCATGATGATAAACTTTGAGAATGAGTCCACTTTCCCAAATGACGGGTGCTTCATAAGGTCCCTAAGATAGGTAAGCTGAAAGGTCCTTCGATTTTCTTAAGAGGAGGCAGCCCAATTTTGGTCTATATACAAAACCTGAGAAAAATCACAGAGGGAATAGAATGCTCATTAATATTTTCATGAGTCAAATTCTACGGCCACAGCTGCCCTCAGCAGGGGAGGGATGCAGAGTAACACTGACTGTTGGAGGAGGATCAGAGGGGAAGGAGAATGACAGGAAAGATATACTGTATGTATATATAAGTGAGCTAATTTGCCTATATATTGGGAGTTTAATTTTGGAACATAAATTTGTATATAATTAAAATGCTTTAGAAGCTTAGATTTAAAACATACAGGTTTACAGTAGTGTATAGAGCTGTAAATTTTTAGATAATGATCTCCATCCGACTCCCTCCCTCTGCCCAAGCAGAACTCTTCATCCAGCAGCAGTAATTGCATGGATTTTACCTTTCAGGCACTAGACAGTAGGTCATGATCGATAGCCTCTCTGTCATTTGGGAGACAAGGCTGCAGGTAAAAGGTGAGAGGCTCT
Source organism: Thryonomys swinderianus (assembly GCA_004025085.1). Lineage (NCBI taxonomy): Eukaryota > Metazoa > Chordata > Mammalia > Rodentia > Thryonomyidae > Thryonomys > Thryonomys swinderianus. The sequence goes on from PVIC010015011.1 coordinate 12,739, forward strand.
TCACACTTCACAAGCTTTGGGAAAGCCAAGCGTCTTCTCTGATTTTTATCCTGCTGCACGGTGCTGTGTGTGTTTATCCTGAGTCACATTTCTTGTGTGAACTTGTACCTTTTATTAAAGAAGTTCTATATTTAAATGTATGTAATGCCAAATTATACATGGTTCTGTTTCTGAAAGACCCTGGACCTTAAAGAATATGAATTAAGCACAGTGCCTGTGTTCCCCCCCCCCTTTTATCCCAGATCTTTATACTCTTACTGAAATGCTTCTCATTTTAAAAGTCAAAATAGGATTTAACACATGTACAGTTTAGAAAATTTATTTTCTGAATCATTTCCACTTATGGAAAGTGTAGTATTTGAAAGGGAAGTATCTCTCACAGATCAAAATTGATGTTTGAACACAAAAGATGCATTTGCCAAATTATTTCTTCTCCCTGGTGCTCCATTAGGGACATATGAGACAGTAAATAGAAATTAATTTCTAATGTATGCATGTCTTTCTCCTTTTTTCTGAAAATTCACTGGCTTCTTTCCAATTTGAACATTCTAACTCAAAGCTCTTGTCCCCTGTTTTTCCTCTGGGAAAAAATAGTGGCAAATTCCCACCATTTGCTTTTCCCCATTCTGTAAAATTTTGGTTTTTTTTTACTTTCTATCTCTACCCTGCACTTTTTGGTGAGCAAGACAGCAAATCTTTTAACATTTAACAATCATCTCGCTCTACAGTAACCAGATCAGGGAATGAGGCTGTGTTAGGTGCCTTAGGCTGAAGAGGAGAAATCACCCATGGACAGCAAGGTCAGGAAAAGCTGATGTTGACCAAGAGGAAGCACATAGCAGCTGGGAGAACAATGAGAGAGTAAATACATATGTGTGTGTGTACATATATATAGATATATATCTTATATATTTATATGTATGTATACATGCATATATATATATATATATATATATATATATATAATGACACACAAAGGTCAGTGCATTTAGAATGCCATCACTCTAAATATCTAAAGATTTATTGAACTTTAATCTCATCTTTTTCTTTTTGGCTTCTCAGCTCAGTGACCATAAGCACATAATTTCACTAAGCTTCACTTTCCTTTTAAGAATATTCAGAATCAAAATCGCCTGCCAGGTTGATAGTAAGGAAAGCACAAGTCCTTATGCAAATACTGCCTTGAATGTCATTCATTCTCAAAACCATATTATGCTGAAACTGTGGAAGTGAACTCGAGGCAGCTAGAGAAGGGCCATGGGAAGTGTGATTGTTTTCTTCCTCTGTTGTTCAGGCTTTGCAAGGGAGCCTCGGAATTCACCCTTAACTTGGTTTGAAATCTAGGTGCTATTTTTTAAGCAGAGTGACAATTTCTATTTACTGCTTTTATTAGCCTGACCTTGCTTTCAATTCAGGTACGTGCTTCTCCTTCACTTTCTAAATAGCAGTTTCTTTCCAGAAGCCAAGTTTCATTTTCTCCTACCTTGGAGGTGGTCATGGTGTTGCGTTTGCCCTTCTTTATCTCCTAAGTTGGCTAGAGGAGCTATGTCTGACCCACCTTCCTGGTGGCCTCATCTTCTGGGCGCCTGAACAAGCTCCCCTGGGCGAGAGAACTTTCCAGAGTGTCAGGGCAGTGAAACTCTGGGTTCAAGAAAATCTCCCTAGTAGTGAAAAGAGGTTTTTTTTTTTTTTTCACATTTACTGGGTTGTTTCTCAATTTGACCTCATTTCTCTTATGCTTATCATATTCCTGTAGCTAAGGATGAAAATACTGAAGAGCATTATGAAAAAATTGAGGATTTTACTATTGATTCTCATCTTGAAACATCCATAGGATACAATGAATGTGAATGATTGTAGATTATTAGAAAATGGTCTCACATATTGAAGTCACCACACCTCTGCAGAGCAGTTTATGTCAAATCTTAAATTATGCACCTCATCCACTCTGACAGGTATAATTAGCCTGTCCAGGGCTCTGACCCTCTGGCTTCAGCTATCGCTGAAGTTCGCTCTACATGTGATAATCCGGGCAGCAGCCTTAGAAGAGAATAGTTTGCAAAGCGGCAGCCTGTGTCAACCCAAAGAATGTTTGATTTGATCTGTATAAATTGGGCTAACATTTAAAGATGGGTAGATTTCATATGAAATACATAACAAGACATAGAAGTAGTACTGACAATCTAAAGTCAAATTCCATCTTGGAGAAAATATCACCATTCCTACCTTTGTGTTGTAGATGGGCCTTTTGTAGTCAGTCCTGAAGTCATTCTGTCTATTGTCTACCTTGTTGCTATAGAGATTTGACCTTCAGTGTCCAATACTAACTTTTATTCAAATAGGTTTGGTTATGTGTGTGTTACTTGGGAGTGGAAAGAAGATATTTAATTTCTTTTATAAATAAAGAAAAGGTTTTAGGAAGTCTATTTTGTTAGATCTTTATGCAATTATATTTTTCATATTTTTAATGTTTGTAACAAAACTGATTTACTATCACAAACAAAACTCTGGATTTTGAAAAAAAACTTTTGAACTGTAAGGTGATGGAATTCTGAATACTTTAAACAGAATTCATGTGGGTGAATATATTTGCATTGTCTTGATTGAATTTATAAAATGCAGTAGAGATATTAAAGAAACTACATGAAATTTAATCTATCAAGTGTGCTGTGCAAGCTTCTAATGATTCATGCCATTTCTCTGTTGTATTATTCTGAAATGGAGTTCCTAGGGCAAACATGGATACACTGTCATAATGATAAATTATATTGTTTAATCCAGCTTCACCATTGATAACTCAGGTACTGCTTACAAATGTAACGCAGGAACAGATTTTTCATGTTTTCCCCTAATTTAAGCACAAGCACCTAATTATAGAACAATAGTTGCAAAAAGGAAAAAAACAAGTTCAAGGAAAAGGCCTTAACAGAAATCAGTGCACAGAAGCAGCTCTTTCTGAGAGGAATATGACTGAGTAACCTTTCTCTGAGGCTGTTTTGTTTGCAGTTGGTTTCAATTCCTGGGTGACCTATTCTTTTCATCCATCACTTCATCTGGAAATCAGAAGACAGAAAGCCACATGCCAGACTCTTGTTCAAGATAAACTCTGTGACCTCCTTACAGGCTCCTGTCTTCTGTAGAAGCTCAGCTGACCAGAAGACTTCATGCATTTGGGGACTTATTCATGAGCCAGCAAACACTGGCTGGTCTCACAGAGCTGGAGAGCACTGTCACTCATGCCTACATCCATAAGCATAGTTATTCGTTCCCTATCAGAAACTCAGATGAGGATCTCTTCAAAATCAGATAATTCAGATAAGACAAAGACCACTATTCCCTGTGAGGATATATGTACCTTTCCTTACTCTAGTGAAGTGGTGTGTCTGGACAAAAACACTGTAGAGAGGTAACAGCACTAAGTATTTTGTTGAGAAAGAAATGAGTTTTCTGTGGTAAGTAGGGAAAAAAATGAAAAGTACCAAAAATATTTTCAAGAATTAAATGCTTTAGTAAAAAAGCATATAAAACAATTGTGGTTTTATCTCTTTTGTATTTCAAAGGACAGTTCTGTCCGTGAATCCATAAAATGGTACAAATATAAATACATCACATTTGCCTGCTGTGATTAAATTTCTCTAATTACACAACCACATTTGATATGTAGTCAGTCGATGCGTCACCTCTTTTTTTTGTAATCATTGTTATAGCTGTGCTCTATAATCAGCGCTCATCACAGCTAATTAGAGTTTTTTCGTCTGTTGTTTCTGAGATCTGACATTCCTCGAGTTCGACTAAAAGATCCATTTTAAACATCTCTAGGCTCTAGAGAAAAAAATGAAAATGCTGGGGTTGTATTATTCACAAATAGCTTTTTGAAATTTTAATGTACCACGATTTTCATTTGCAATGAATTTAAATAATTATTCTTAGAGCAGGAAACCAAGTTCTACTTAGGATTTTGCAGGCCTCTCCAGTGATTTATAGGTACCTTTCCTGTTGGCAAAGGAGCTGGCAGGCTTTCTTTTTGTTAAAGATCTTATCCGTTGGTATGCTATACCCAATAACAGATATTTTTATTGCATTAGGTTGACATTAATGTTGATTTCTCTTCTAAATGGAATAAAATGTTATAGGTTTGTAACATTTACAGGATTAAAGGTTTTGTTCACTCACAAATGCAATTTTCTTTCCGCAAATGTTTTTAGTTTTGGACACTTTAAATGCTAAATTGCAGTGATAGGAATAATAGTAAATTTGAACAGTCTATTAGAACAAATTTAATCTACTTTCCAGATGTTAATTTAAAACCAGAGTTTTCCAACTAATAGCTTTGCTGTCTTGTTTAGAAATCTCAACTCCTATCCTTCTTTGTTATAACCTCTAAAGTGTTGATAGAAGCATAAACCTGCCTAGAAGGCTGACATTCCTTATCGTATGCATTCCACCTTCTTCATTTCCTATTTTCCTGCCATGTCTTTTTGATTGTCTTTGATTTTCATTTCATTATTGGTATTTGTACTTCTGCTGTGGGCAAGTTTACTCCCAGATAAATTTCTACTTCTTGAGCAACCCTTTCCATTCCTGCTCCTGAAAGTTCACATTACCGAGGAGGACATAGACACAAGAGCCCAAAATTGCTAAAGTCTGTAAAGGTCTATTAGACTAAAGCTCCTGCCCAGTATGGTGACATTGAAGAAGAAGTGAAAAACACATGCAAATAATGGGAACATCTGCCTCTGTGACAGTTGTTCTGAGACTTGGGTTGTTTGTAATAACTACAATCTACAGAGTGGCATTCTCTGCATCAGATATGGTTCTAAACAATTAATATATATTACCCTCTTCAAAAATCAAGAAGCATTTATGAACTACTGTGCTATGCAGTATACCCACTTTGTAGATAAAGAAATTATGGTCTAGAAAACTTAGATACTTTGGCAAAGGTTTCTGTGGTATATTTTATTTTCCAGAGATGACTACCAATCCCCTTTTCTGCATGTTCTTCACAAACCTTGTGTTACCATATAACTTCTGCTTGAATTTAGATTGGTTTGGGGCTCACATGGGATCAATAGACTATGGTGAAGGTGACACAGGGAGATGGCAAGATTAAGTCAAGAAGGAAGAAACACCCACCTTCATTACTGGAGGGTTTATGCTGGAGCCAGGAGCTGCTGAGCTGCTAACCAGCATCCCCTGAGGTTCTGATGCTCGAGAAAAGCCCCAAGTGACTCAGTCTGAAGGAGAGCCCTTGAGAGGATGCTTGGGATTATGAGGATGAAGGGACAGACAGAAGTCCGAGTTGAGTGGTGAAACCCCAGAAGCACTGATTCCTCACTGCCCTCCTAGCAAGAGGCCTTCTTTAACTGTGGCCAGATGGCAGATCTGGAGCCTGTGCTGCTCACCTAAGCCTTCCTAAGTCCTCAACCCACTTTTATTTATTTTATTTATTTTCCTTTATTCCTATTAAAATTTGTAAATATGACATCAAGCTTACATAAAACCTATGTAATACATGAATATGCAAAAACACTCTTCTTTAAATCCATGTTTTGAGCACAAGTTTTTTTGCATAGTGTGCTTTTCTCCTTTATGTTGGAAAATTAAGTGAAAGAAGCAAAAGAGAATGCTTAATGAGCTCATAGATACATCAGATGTCACAAGTGAAAAAATCTGAGTGTTCGATGATCGGGCAGATGTATATTGCATCACTGGGATGATGACTTCCAACCTACTTAAAATGATATAGCAGTTTAGATAGAAGGGGAACCAGTAAAATTGTTTCAATGAGGCAATAATTTCAAATTAGGCACCCTGGATTAGTAAAGATTGAAAGTATTTTTGGACCCAGACTATAGTAAACGTGAATTTCAATCTTACCTCTTATTTCACAGGAACTTGTTGAATTATATCTCCAGCACTAACCAGTAAGCTTAGTAGACATAAAAATGAAGATATCTTCTAAAACAATTAATGAGATTGATTTTTATATCCCTTGGGAGCAACAAAAATAAAACACTTAATAAGTACTTACTAAAGAAAGGAAGGATGATAATCCCCTAGAATCTTATTCTGAAAATGCAAGTCAGTTGAATTTGCAGTCCAGAAATTATTGCCATTTGTCATACATCAGGCCAGGAAACTTTCTAGGTTATGAGGGAGCCTGCACTTCATAAGTAAATGGTTGTGCATTTAAAATCTATCTCCTTGACATGTTGGACGACAGATAATGTTGTGTGTAATGTGAACACTATTAGCACCAATGTGGCATCTTTTCCTACCATTGTCGTGTAATGATGCATGAATGAAAGAGTATTTGAGAATCTAGATAAAAAAATAGATTTAGAACATTCATTTCACTGTACCTTCAGACATTCATGTGATTTCTTAGTAGTATGGTTGACAGATGTCTCTAAACCAGGGCTACCACAATCAGAAAGTTGTATTGTGCCAATTGCATTCTGCATTGTTAATATGGTACCTGTAATGCCAGCACTCTGGGAGCCCATGCCAGAAGGATCATGACAGGGAGTCCTACTTCAGAAATTTAGTAACTTAGGGAGAACCTTTCTCAAAATTTAAAAGGGCTGAGATTGTAGCTCAGTTTGAAGGCCCTGGTTCAAGCACCAGTACAAAGACAACTTACCTTCTCCTTCTAATTTGTGAAATTCAAGTTAAGATCTACTCAACATAGTTTATCCCCCAAATTTGTGAAGTTCAAGTGAAATCTTGACTGTAAAAATATAATAATGCAAATATTAATGCATATTATGTACAGCAGTATTTAGTATTTGTAGTTATTATTATTAATTTGCTGATAATGTAAGGAAAATAGACAAAAAGTAAATTACTTGTATTTTCTCATTAGATTTTTATTTGCTATATTGTAGGCTTGTGTCTGACTTTTTATTTTCCATTAAAACTAATAGTTCAGTAAACCTTTTATTATACAAACTTGCAGCCTTCTAGCATGTCATCCAATGGAGTAATTATCATGTAGCCCTTTGATAAAAATTATTTATAATTCTGCATACAGCATTTGAATTAAAGGTAATTTTCTCTGGAAGTTTACCTTGTTATAAGTAGAGCAAAAAGAAGATAACAAGTTTCAAGGGTAATTACCATTTGGGAAATAAGGATAACAGTAATATTGAATCATATTTATTGAGCTCTTCTATGAAACTGTTAATTTAACATTTGATAATTCACTTAATTTCTTCAGTAACTCATGGAGCAGTTAGGATTGCTATTATATTCAATGTACAGCTAATGCAATCTAAGAATAGGTGCATAAGTGAACAAAATAAGTAGAGAGCTTGAGTTTTAGATTCATGAAGGCCTTTTGTAGATGTGATCACAAATATGGTGACCGTAGCTTCTCAGTGCCAATTAATGCAGACAGGGTGTGTCAAATACTGTGATGTCTTCTTATCCATCTGCTGTCCAAGTGTGATACCACATAACTTCAGGCTCTTCCCCAAAAGGACAGTAAAAGTAGATATTTTGAACTGACTCCTAACATCAAAACAGCCCAAACTGTGCAGCTAGACTCTCATAATAAAGGACTTCAAGAACAGCTTCAGAAAGTGGCAAGAACAATGTGCTCAAAGCAAGGGGCAATATTTTAAGGGTGATCAATAGCAATGTGTCTTTTACTGTAATACTATTTTAATCTAATCATTCTATATATTTTGATCACACCTTATATGCTCAAATTCAGGATAACTTCAATTTTAATATTTTTCATCTTCTGGAATCCTCTTAAAAATAAATATATCTCTAGAAATGAGAACAGTATCAGATAATGCCTCTCTTTCCAAGTGTCTGGTGTCACTTGTTTAAAGTCACATGTCTTATTGCAAGATTTTTCCTACCAAAGTGTTTCTTGCTTTTTCCATGATTCCTTTTATTTGGTGAATTTCTGCTGGATCTCTAAAGAGTCTGCTAGCAGAGATATGAAGAATAACAACAACAAAAACCACTTTTATTTCATACCTGAGAGTGCACTTTGGTTGGATTTCAAAGTTTACAAGGCATTTTCATAGGTGTCATCACATACATGCTTCTCAATTCTTCTGTAAAGTATCATCCTGCTCTTTTTCAGATGGATATTAAGTGTCTCTCAAATGTGAAGTGAACTGCACAGTAGCTCACAGGAATAGTAAAAGTAGGATTCAAATCTAGGTTTTCAGAGATTGGACTTTGGCAATCAATTTCTCTCAGCTGTGATTGTTCATTCCTCCTATTTCTCCTCCACAGTCATGAATAATGTAAACAGAAATTCAGTTGGGGCTCAGGAAACTCATAAAGATTAGTCTGTTTGGTTGGAGGCTCTATTTGTTCCCTAATGACTAGAATAAAAAGAGTTACAGTGGTCTTCAAATGAAACACATGTATATCATTTCTATAAAAATTGTATCATTAAAACCATGTGAAGTTTTTTTTAACAATGGTAGTATCTGAATTTTTAAGGATAGGTGTGCTGGGCAAGAGATTTAGCTCAGTGGTTCTGGCGCTGGCCTAGCGCGCAAAGTCCCTAGTTCAATCCCGGTAACCATAAACAACAATACTGGGCATGGTGACTCACGCCCACCAGCAGTTAGTACCACATACCACAGTGCCGGGCATGGTGGCTTACACCTGTAAACCCAGCACTCGGAAGGCAGAGGCAGGAGGATTGCTGAGTTTGAGGCTTACCTGGGCTACGTAGTGAGCTCAGGACCAGCCTGAACTACAAAGCGAGACCCTGTCTCAGAAAAAAAAAAAAAAAGATAGGTATGCTTTCAGTATATTTTATTTATAAGGTATGATCTCAATAATGAGTTTATAAATATCTAGAACATTACAGAGATGTATGAGTTTTCCAGTGATGTGGATTAATACGGAGCATGCATCAAAGTTTTAACATAAAGAGAATTGCACTAAGCAAGGGACCCAAAGTGAAAAATGCAGATCTCTTATAAAAACTAATGGTGGTAAGTTTAGGCTAACATTTCATGAAACCTATTGATTAGAAAATGACTCTAATATGTAAGAATATGTGCACTTTGCATAATTTTCAATAGGCAAGTGAAAATGCTTTAAAAACTAAATGAAAATACACATTCTAACTTGGATCAAATATATCTTGGTTTAGAAAAAGATTTGAAATTTTCTTTTTCTAAGACAGAATCTCTCTTTGTAGTTCAGGCTGGCCCTGGACTCACTATGTAGCTTAGGCAAGCCTCGAACTCACAGCAATCCTCCTACCTCAGCCTCCTGAATGCTAGGATTATAGGTGAGGGCTACCACACGCAGCGTTGTGTTGTGTAGTACCAGCGATTGAACTCAGAACCTTGCACTTGCCAAGCTGATCCTGGAACTACTGAGCTAAATCCCCAGCCCTTGAACTATATCTTTAAAATTCTCATTTTGTCTTTTTTGCTGTTATGGCCACCACAGTTTAGAATAATACCAAGTTCCTGAAAACAGTATTAGCTATCACTAAAGTTTCAGTCTAAATCAACCAAACAACTTAAAATGGAAGCATCTTTTGGGAAAATGAACAAATATCAGGAATGCATACCCACACATTTTGTTTAAAGATAAAAATAAATATCTTATTTATGTAACTGATTTTATAGACTTTTTATGTGGCAGCAGTTCTATTGTATTTCTTGTCCTAAAGCAGAAATACAGTACTGCTCTGCAAACATCATATTTAATTCTTGAAGAGACTGTAGTATGTCATTACAGATGGATTTATATTCTTGATGATATCATTGAACTTTTGTCATGAGTAACCTGGAAGACTTGCTATATGTCAGGGAATTTTTGTCATTCATCTTGCTTTTGAAAGACCAAATTTATTTGCAACCTTGAATGACATTGGACACATGAAACAGCCTAAAATCTATCATGTCATGAGTATCTTATAAAACCGCAATTTAAAATCCTAAGTATTGACCTGGTTTTCAGAACCATCTTCAAAGCCAATGACTTTCAAATTTTTTACTTATGAACACTGATTTTCAGTTGATTACAATAACTTTATACTTTAATTTATTTTTTTCTGAGTCCATGAGGCCAACAATGTGTACCATGTCTTTTTATCTCCTTTTTAAAGAAAAGTAGAAAACAGTAGATAGGAACAGCATGTATACATCTTCTTTTTATTAATGTCAATATGTGACTGGCCAGTCAACAAGGCTAGATAATGTACTTTTTCCTGTCATTGGATAGTTCAGTCATATCATATAAAAACAAAAGAAAATGATATGAAAATAGAGTCATCAGATAAAAACAAGAATGTTTTCCAACTTTTTCAGTGTTGAAAGAAAGGTGGCTTAGCTTACTATAACTTTGTAATTCTGTCCATATTAAAACTGAATTTGTGTTTGATCCAAATGAAATAACAAGGCAATTAAGCATGCATGTTCCATAAACCAGCTTTGGATTTTCAACTATGTGATAGTAACTACTGTTTAGCTAATAGTATAATTGCTACTATTTATAGAAATTATGCTCTGTTAAAAAAAACTTGTGCTAAACATTTACAACATTTATATAATTGAGTTTCATGCTAGCATTTTAAAGTACTTTTTTCTCTCTCTACCAGTAACAAAGCTTAGATGAAATCAGAGACAAACTGTTCACAAAGGGTTTATTGCTGTGTTCATTTCTATTCTGACAGATCAGGAACTGAGGTAGACAAATAAATGCCATTCCATTAGAATTGTTGCCCACCCAGGAAAATTCCTACCTGTTAGGTTAGGTGTTCTTCAACAGTTTCTACTTTAGCCCTGGTGGGAAGTTCATGTGAAAGACAGTGTGATATCTTTTTGTTTTATCAGATCTTACACAGAAAATGTTATTTTAAAAGTACAGTGAAAATTCCTGCCATCTGACAGAAAGGTGGTTTTGTAGATACAGTATGGTGTGTCCTTATCCATATTATTCACTGGATGTGGCATCAAGTGACTTCTGGGTCTCCCACAAAATCGAAATGACCATAAAAAGGAAACATTTTGAATCAATTCAGGACAATGAGGTGGCTACAGCAGTGCAACAAAAGACACTCGTGAAAGAAGATTTTCCGAACTGCTTCAGAAAAGGGCAAGAAGAACAGGATAAATGTTTTCATAGTAAGGGAATGAAACTCGATAGGGCTTAATGATAGCAATCAGTCCAGTGGTAATACTTTAAAAAATGGAAACATTCACTATACTGTTTATTACCTTGTAAATGTGGTCCCCTTTTTAGAGCAATACGTGGCCACTAATATACCTTCCAGTAAGAACATTCTAGAATGCTCTTGTTACCACTCTTGAGTCTAAAGAGTGCTGCTGCGCTCAGAAGCACTCACACACATTGCTGCTTTCTCAAGTATGAAGCTTCCAGCTGGCCAGACAATACAGCCTTGGCTGGGGAAATGGACTGAAGAGAAAACTTGTGTTCTATGCCACTGATTAAACTCTTTAAGAAACAACTTCAGCATAATCTTGAAGATCATTTTTAAAAATCACTTCACATTTTTTTCTAAATGTTCTAAAATTCAAGTGCATGCAAGACTTTATACTAACAGTGATACAACTTTCCACCATAAAAAAAAAGAGAAAAAAGGTGATAGAAACCTTTCTGCTTTAACGTTGCATATATATTTGCAATTTATTTGCTGTTTTGTTTATTTGGGTGTTTTTACTGACAGTTTCCTTACTGCAAAGTAGATAAAGAGGCAAGGGCAGAATAATGATAAACAATAGCAAAACTATTCATATTTATTTCATATAAAAATAGCCACTATTAACATACTTGTCGTCTTTTAATTTTTCCTAAAAATACATATCAATAAATATGTAAATGTGGGATTACTATTATGTACGAAAACAAGTAAACAAATCTTTTTTTTTTTTTTTTGAGACAGGGTCTCGCTTTGTAGTTCAGGCTGGCCCTGAGTTCACTATGTAGCACAGACAAGCCTTGAACTCAGCAATCCTCCTGTCTCTGCCTCCCAAATGCTGGGATTACAGGCGTGAGCCACCACCTCCGGCACTGTGGTATGTGGTATTGATTGCTGGTGGGCGTGAGTCTCCATGCCTAGCATTGTATGTGGTTATCAGAGATCGAACTCAGGTCCTTGCTTTTGCGAGGCAGGCACCGGAACCACTGAGCTAAATCTCCGGCTCAAAAAATCTTAATATATGAAGATATTTATAAAGGTAAATAGGTATGCTCTTGGAATGTGAGTGCTAATTACTGTGTGGTTGTCATAATTGATTTAAACTTTGTTGTTGAGTATGGATATATTCTTTATTCTTGTGGCATTAAAAATACATAAAACATTATGCACATTATGAATATGTCTTTAGGATATATTGTTATAAGAAAAATTGTTCAGAAGAAAAGCATATGAATATTTTGCTATTTGTAGCCACTTGAACTTAAAGAAGCCTTGCATAGCTTGTGTATTTATTAGCAAAACACGGTATGTTTTTGTCACATGCACTCGCCACCTCTACATGTTAGCATTGGTTTGACTCTTTATAAATCTCACTGTGGAAGAAGAGTATTCATTTCATTGTTTTTTTTTAATTAGTAATGAAGTTCAACAATATTTGACATTTAGTATATATTTATATTTTAAAATTTTTATCTTATTCTGACAGACCAAATTTCCATTTTTGGTAATGTTCATCTTTTCTTACTGATGTATAGATATGCATATATGTATATAGGATTCTTACCTTTGTCTTTTATGTGTCATTGTTTTATTCATTTATATTTGTCTTTGAATATTAGAACATGAATAAGAATTTGTATGAGGGTATCTATCAGCATTGCTATTTATATTTTCTATTTCTAGTATTATTCTAGCTCTAAAAGTAGAAAAAATGTTTGTGAAATATTTTTACCTACTTTATGTTACCAAAATTTTTCCAGACTAGGGCCAGGGATTTACCTTAGTGGTTATGGCACCTACCTCACAAGCGCAGGGTCCCAAGTTTGAGCCTCTGTAACTACATACCTCAGTGGCGGGCATGGTGACTGATGCCCACCAGCAATCAGTACCACATACCACAGTGCTGGGCGTGGTCACTCACGCCTGTAATCCCAGCACTCGGGAGGCAGAGATAAGAGGATTGCTGAGTTTGAGTTTTGCCTGGGCTACACAGCAGAGGCTGAAGCGTTAATCAGTTCCAGGCTTGCCTGGGCTACATAGTGACCTCAGAGCCAGCCTGAACTACAAAGCGAGACCCTGTCTTTAAAAAAAAAAAAATCCAAAGAAAAGGAGATTCTTTACTGTATTTTTCATATATTAATCACTTTGACCAAGATAAACTAATTATCTTTTGTTTCTTAACTCCTGCCAATGTTTGAATCTAATATTACCAGTTAGATTTTCCATTTTCTGTAAGTAAGGAGCCAGATACCATTCACATCCCTTTAAAAAAAATATATGATTAGGTGAATAAGCATATGCTAAAAGGGACTTTGCACATGATATTTATTATTTTACTATTTTAGATTTAAAGTTGGTTTCTTTCATTAATGTTTTCTCTTATATTATGTTACACAGATATATAATTCATAGTCCATATGGGTAGAAGGCCTGTCACTCAATTCACTATAATCAGGTATGAGAGCATAAGGGGAAATTTGTCATATGTTTTTAGTAGCAAAAACATTTGCCTTATTCTGTAAACAGTTCTATAGTTGAGAGATACTAATGTACAAATAGATTAAGCAACATTTCACTCTTGGAACTGGGCGATCTGCTAGGGCCTGTGACCCCCTCCGGCCGCCTCTGCCCCGAGGAGTGCTCCCTGAGGCAGCCCAGGGACTCCTTCAGGAAAGGAGCCAAGTCTTTCAGGTCCATTAAACAAGTAAGTGACATTGTGAAGCAACGTCAAGCATGAAAGAACAAGTTGTGTGGGGGTACAGGGCCTGTGTTTTATCCAAAAGTATGTTAATTTTTAAATGTCCTCCTCAGGGCTATGAAGGCCAAAAATTACTTTGTTTTAAAAATTCTGGATTTTAGGTAAAATTACACAGAATAAACGATGCTGCCAGATTAGCTTAACTTTCCACTGAAATAGTTTTGTCATAATACATTGCCACATCAGGCCTTATATTCTAGTGCAGGTCAACACTAGTAAGAAAGGGTCTGAAAAAAATTGGAACCTTTTGAAAAACTACTGTTGGAGACTGCATTGAAGTGACATGTTCAAATTCCTTGATTATTCACATATTAGTGGATAATTAAGTTGCTGTGAAATTTTTTGATACATATGTACAACCTTTGATTTATATTTGATGATCATATTTTTTGGAATAATAAAATTTTATATTGTCTTATCAACTCATGATGTCTGAACAAACAATATTATAAATGGAAAGGTCTATTACAATCTAACTTTTAAAAAAATTTTAACCTTTATTGGTACATTATATACACACATCATGATCACAGAAAATATTGAGAATTTGTACCAGTATACAACACAATTTAATTCTCATTTGTTCCTATCCCCCCACCCACCCTACAACCCCCCACCTGTATATACATAAGCTTTGTTTCCCTTTTTTTATTACCACCATATTTTCCCCCCTGTTACTTACCCTTATACCCCATTTCCCTTTGAATATTTTCTATTTCACAATATCTACCATTATTTGAGAGCTCATTTACCTCTTCAGCTTCTCATACCAGAAAAAAGATGCAATATTTATAGATCTGTGACCTATTTACTTCATTTCTGAGTATGTCCTGAAGGTACATGCATTTGAATATAAATGACTCAAACCTATCATTCTTTATGGCAGAGTAATACTCCATTTTATAGAAAAACCACATCTTCTTTATCCAGTATCCAGTTGAAGGGCATTTGTGTTGTTTCCAAGAGGTGGCTATCACAAACTGAGCTGCTATGAACATGGATGCTCATATGTTAGTCTAACTTAATTTTAATATAATTTTGGATGAACTCCTGAGAATGAAAATACAGAACTCCTGATGCCTGATATATTCACACCTATCTCCTCTGTTTCTGCAAATTTAGTTTAGGAAATAGTATAGTAACACATGTGTAAACATATAGCCTTATATTCCTTAGCATATCAACCTTCATTATCTTTTTTTCTATGATATTCTGTAGTAAAAGCATGAGACCTAATTATAAAGTCCTACATTCTTTCTTAATTCATGTTTATGAATCATGAATTGCCAGTTTGTTGAATGAATCAGCTATAAGAAAAGGAAGCAAGCACATAAACCCTCAGCTAATGTAATTTTCCATGGAATAATGTACAAAAAAGATATATCAAGAAATAATGGGCCAGGGATTTAGCTCAGTGATCTGGCACCTGCCTTATAAGCACAAGGTCCTGAGTTTGATTCCCAGTTCCAAAAAAAAAGAGTACAAAGAGGCCTTCTTTTTCTGGCTATGACAGCCTAAATAGTAACAGGCCAATTATCTTGCTGAGAACAACCATAAAAGTTAGACGTAATATCGTAATCATACATCTGAAGACATCAGGAAATAGCATGGCAGCCAGGAAAGTCAGTGAGGTGAGTTTTGCCCTTGAGGGACTGATTCATATGTCATACAGTAGGAAAGGCCAAAAACGAGTGAAACAAAAGTGTCTGTTGAAAGGCAGAAAAGACATGTGGAGTTGTCAGCGGTTTCACTGGCTTGAGCAAACACTGAGTTCAAAATGAATATCAAAGCCAAAATGCAAGGGATCATGATGCTGGCAGAAAAGTATATCAATCAAGGCAAAACACCAAGACAAACCACAGGATAGAGAAGTCTTTTTCTTTTGTAGTAGTTCTGCAGTGTACTCTGCTATGCAGGTTTTCTGACAAAGAAGAAACCCTTGTTAGGTCCAATTCCATGATTATAAAGCAACAGAAAGAAGAGTTGGTTTACAAAAACAGTTAAAACTGATGAGAAAGGTGGAAAATTTCACCTGAGTTAAATTTAAAGATATAATAATGTGAATTATAGAAAAAAGATAATTAGCCTGCAGTAGATGAAACTAATATAATATTACAAATAGCTGATTATAGAATTGATAACTGGTAAGGCAGAACAATAGCATATGCAGAGACTGAAGCAAAGATAGAAAATATGTGCATGAGAGGCCCAGGGACTTAGTTCAGTGGCACTGTGCCGACCTTGTAAGCAAAGTCCTGAGTTTCATCCTTGGTACCTAAAAAAAAAGGACATAATAAAATATGAAATATGACAAAACAGTGAATGCATACATAATTAGTTTCACAAACATGTATAGGAGATTAACAGGGGAAAAAGGGAAAGGAAATGGAGGAGAATTTGAGAAGATAATGGTAAGAGCAAGTTTCTCAAGGTAGATAACCAGTAAATCAAGATACGCCGCAAACTCCAAAAGGAAATCTTTGGGAAAAAAAATATTGAGGTAAACTGTTACAGGAAACTATAGGTGGAAAAATAACAAAAAGAAAACCTTAAAAGCCGTCAGAGAAAACCCATCATATTATTTCCAGAAAGATATTTATAGAATTGCGTGACTTCGAATGGAAGCCATGGACTAACTTAGCATTTTATTATGTTGAAAAAATTCTCTGGAAGTTAATGCATGATACATGGAGCATAGGCAAATTCCATGTGTAAAAGAAACAATTTCAAATAATGTATGCAGCTGAGCCATCCTCAGGATGGGGAGGTCATGAGGTGTGGGCTGTGCATAATGACTTTGTTCTAAAGAGCACAGGTTAAAGGGTGATAGAATAACGTACTTCTTTGGAAGTGGAGAAAGCTGTCAAAAACTACCTCAATTCAAAGAAGAATATTGGCATCAAAAGCTCTAAGTCATGTTTACAGGAAAGTGGCATTTCACCCATGCTGTTTTCTGCTTTGGGATACCTGATACTAGTCTGATCTAAAGAAGACCTCTCCAAAATCAAATTGAGAGTCCTTCTCCAACATGTCATAAGTATTCAAACATTTTATAATTTCCTTAAAGCTTATAAATCCCACAACTCTTCATGAATTTTACTTTTTACCTGATGTATTTCTCTTTAGCCTGAATGCTACCTTTCTACAATTTTCAAATGGTAATGATATATCCAGTGAAGATGAAGATATTAATTTCTAACATTCATATCTTAGATATATATATATTGCTTTTAGTACATACTTTAGAAGTCTCATTTAAGAAAGACATTTTGAATTAAAGTGATGAATGCAAATAAAATCTAACCTCAAGCATTTGATATACATAGCTGGAATTAATATTTATATATTATATATTATTTTCCACATTGACTTGTTTTTCAGCTTTAACAAACTTTATTTATACCTGTACCTATTGCTCAGAATTCTGCGCTTTATTGTTAATCTTTGCTAATAAAAATGATTTTAAATTCCTATAACATGACTCAATATCCACAGAGTAAAGTACTGTTTAATTTTTCTTCAGTGGATTATATCTGTTATTAAGATGTGGCAGTTCTAAGATGTATACCCCTCCTAATAAAAATTATAGTAAACAATAATTACAGTAATAAAAGGAAAAATATAAAATCTGATGTCCTTACTAACTGTAGAAAAACATATACATTGTTATAAATGTAGATGTGAAAAACATTTTGTATATATTAATATATGCATATCTGTAATACATTCATGGACATATCTATGTACAAAAAACAGCAACTGGCAATTTCAGAGCACACATTCTTTCCCAATAAGTATAGATGGGGGAGCAAATTGTGTGCTGGAATATAAAGTTTTAATAATGTTTATAAATTGAAAACATGCAGAGTGAGTGTGTATGTGTGTATGTACATATGTATATATATGCTTCCTATGACATAATCATGAGAGGACTGAAATCCCCTAAGTGTTTAGAAAACTCCCAAAATTTACTTCAAATAACCTAAGGAAGAAATTCTTTTTTTTTTTTTTTTTTTTTTGCTTTTTGAGACAGGGTCTCGCTTTGTAGTTCAGGCTGGCCCTGAGCTCACTATGGTGCCCAGGCAAGCCGCCGTGAACTCAGCTTTCCTCCTGTCCCTGCCTCTCGAGTGCTGGGATTACAGGCGTGAGCCACCACGTCCGGCATTGTGGTATGCGGTGTTGATTGTTGGTGGGCGTGTCTCCACGCCCAGCATTATATGTGGTTACTGGGGATCGAACTCAGGACCTTGTGCTTGCAAGGCAGGCACCGGAACCACTGAGCTAACCCTCCGGCCCTAAGGAAGAAATTCTAATCCACCCTTAGTTAATATTTTTTAGTTGAATCATAGTTAAAATGTGCCAGAACTATAGGATACAAGAGATATTTTGGTTTTAGAAAATATATAGACTAAAGTAAATAGATTAGTACAGTCTACTGTCTTGAAGAATTCCCTCCTCTTCCTTACATCTCAGATGACCTGTGGGTTATTTCATCAATAGGTATTTGAGAAATGATGATATCTGACTTCTAAGTACTCATGTCTTTTAAGTTCTATGTAGATCCTTGGGCTGATTTTTAAAACTTCCAGTTTGTTTTATGCATCCACTACAAGATGGGTGCATAGTAAGAATATTATATATACAAAATTTACAGGGAAGTCTTTCACATGATATAATTGCTAAAATCTTAAACAAAATATTAGATAACCAAATGCAGAAGTACATTCAAAGAGTGTATCACTCAGGTTTATTTCAGTGATGCAAAACTCAATGTTGTCACATCACAGAATTCATAAGAAGAACTATACAATTATCTTGTAGATAAAGAGAGTAATAAACAAATCTTACAACACATTTATGTTACACATGTGTAAGAAACTAAGGAGTAGAAGCAAACTTAACCTGTCAAAGCTAATTTCTCTAGATAGATAGATAGATAGATAGAAATTGGTTGATACAAATATATCTCCAATCCCAGAGTACTTATTAGACTTAATAGGTAATGTTGAAAACTATCCTCTCAAGATTTGAAGAGATCATCATTTCTACCACTTCTATTTAAAATTTTACACATAGATCAATAAAAGAATATTTAAGAATTGAACAAATGGGCAAAATATTTGGATAACTATTTCAACAAGATGTCATCCAAATGGCCAATAACATGAAAATCTGCTTAACCTAATTAATAACGAGGGAAATGCAAATTAAAGTCACAACAAGATGCTATTATAAACTACTCAAAAGAGCTGAATTTTTTAAAAAACCAGAATATCCCAAATGTTGGCAACAATAAGTAGCATCTGGTCCCAAATACACAGCTGGTGGAAGTAGAAATTAGAATAATCTCTTTAAAAGACTCCTTGGCTGTAGCTGCTAAAGTAGAATGCCACATCTTTTGACCTGGCAATTCTAGTGTAGATATATTACTTAACACATGTGAAAGTAAATTAATTGAAGACATCTATAAGAAATCTCATACCGGCACTCTTCACAATAGCCCCAAACAAGAAAATATCCAATTGGCCACTGTGTGTAAAGTGGATTAATAAATATTATGGTATACTCATAAAACAAAATAATACTCATAAATAAGAATGAATAAGTTACAAGTATGTATAGCAACACAGGTGTATTTCAGAATACTGAATGAAAGAAACCAGATATACACACACAAATGCGCAGTATAAAAATAGTACACGTGCAGTCCAAAGCCACAAAGCTAACCTCTAGGGTTACAACTGTGGTGTCCGCAATTGCTCGCTGCTTTCTTCAGTGAAGCAGGCTGCTGCTTCCTGAGTGCTGGTCAGGTGCGCACACTGCATTTAGATTACCCTGTGATGGGTATTGTGAAATAGCAAATGTTCAAAAGGAAATGGGGTTTAGTGGTAAGTAATGAGGGGAAAGAAAAATATTGGATGGTTAAAAAGAAAGGAAACAAAGCTTATGCATATAGGGGCAAGGGGTTGTAGGGGGAAGGGGAAAAGTCAGAATTAAGTCATGTCATGTACTGGTACAAGTTCTCAATGTTGAGCATCATCGTGATGTATGTGTAATGTACCAATAAAGATTAAAAAAAATTACCCTGTGGGCTGGGAATGTAGCTCAAGGGTAGAGTGCTTGCTTAGCATGAGAAAGACCTTGAGTGTGGTGTTAGCACTGCAATGAGAAAGAAAGAAAAGAATTGCATTGGTATGTTTTATTTCTATATAGGCACCATAGTGCATCCTTAAAAATCAAATAATGCCTACATGCATGACACAATTCAATGAAAACTTACCTGAAAAGAAGCAATGGCGATGGCTGCCTGTCCCGCAGCAGATGAAATCTTTGATATCCAGTCGAGATGAACTGCGACTAGCTGCCTGTTGTCTTCTCTTCCTTTCAGTATCAATTGTTTCCTCTTTGTGTGGCGGTGCAATTTGGTATCATGGCTTCTCTCTTTCTGTGCTTCTAGTTTGCTTCTGCTGTCCTTTAATAACCCCTTCTCCCTCTCCTTTTTCCTTCTCCCTCCTTCTCCCCCTCTTCCTGTCTGTCCCTACTCACCCCTTCCCCCAGGCACAGTCCCCTCATGGGGCCAAGATCAGCTCAGACAGACTGCAGGTGGTACAAGCACCTGTTTTGAGCAGAACTACAGTTAAGATCACCTCCTGCGCTACTATCAAACTTAAAGAGAGTTTAGAATATTTACTACCTTGCTCAGTAGGGGAAATCCACAAAATAGAGCAGTATTTGTAAAGGTAACCTCTGACCATGGGCTTAGAAGTGGGTCAATCTAGTACAAGCAAATCACATTTCTGATGAGTCCCCATCTCCAGATGGATTTGAACCTTTGGAAACCTCACTAACTTTTATGGTCCTCTCACTTTATAAAACATTGTCAATATGTAGCAGTAAGTGCTCAGTGATTGAAGAGCTACTAGTAATGTATGTAATAGATGAATTGGTGACCTAGTGTTGACTTTAGTCTTTCTCCCAGATGACAATCTCATCCTCAAGTGATGACTGTGTATGAACTTTCTGGATCTGTACTATTACTTTCCAAGACCTGGAAGACCAGGAAACTTCTTGGTTCACTGCTCAAAAGTGATATTTCAGACACTAAAGATTATGACTTGTTTCTTTCTCCACACCCACTTAGAGCGTTCTAGCTGTAATTAATGTATCTAATATCATATATACAACTGACTCTATGGTGAAAGAATAACGCCACTGTATGGTATTTAATTTTTAGGGGAGCCACTGAAGTTTCTTTCCCTGGGTTTGGTTTCAAGAGGCTGATTCCCCTGAACTATTTCATTGCAGATATAAATGACTGTACTGTTGACAGTGGTGGCTGGCAGTACTATAATACACCTGGCAGTTCATACTGCAGTGCCACGCTGGCCAGAGGCTGGAGGGAGATGCCAGAGGATGTGAAGGTAACAGGTAACTTTACTGACTAGGAACAAGACCAAGTGTGCGATGTAGAAGGGGAGTTTGTGTTCTATCTGGAGCCAGTTGAAATGCTTGTGTAGATTACTGTCAAGAGCACAGCAAAATTGTAACCCATTAGAGCACTTCAAGTCGCTTATTATAGGAAGCATGATTACACACTGGTTTGGTTCTGTCATGTTCTGATTATGGAATTTCAATCATTCATTTAAATCCCCTGGGTGAAGTACATATTTTTAAAAGCATTTTGTTTAATTCTAGGGTAAAATGGTGCTTGTCATAAAATACTCATATGTTGCTACAATAGAACTTGAGGAACACAAAACCAAACACTTGGTGTAAAATTAGCTTTTTGCACTAACTCTCATCTTTGGTGTCCTTTTAAAATTAATTCTTTCCCAGTTTTATTTATTAATTTGTCAGCTTATTCTTTTGACATTGAGCACTTGCTCCGTATCAGCCATCACTGCATGCTCCAGGGATAGAAAATTAATGAGAAAAAAATGATCCTTTAAAAGAGCCAAAACAGGCAAAGATTTAAACATACCCAAACCTTATGAAACATATGATAGCAATATATTAAGTGTGCTGGAGAGAAACAATGATTTGAGCCCCTTGCTCTTTGTGTGTCCTGGGGCAAATTATTGAATCTTGCTAACACCCTCCTCTTCTAAAATTTAGGATAACAGTAGTGCCTAAACTACGAAATGTGCTCTAAATAAGACATGAATTTAAGTTACTTAGCATGGTGGGTGGCCTCTAGCACATGTTCAAATGATATCTGTGCATTATAGTGTCTTATGAATTCAATTCCTGCCAACACTGGGTCTGAAATGAGGGAGAGGAGAGTCTTTTTCTTAAGCATTAAGAAGGAGAATTCTGCAGCCAAGATGTAGCTCAGTGGTGGGTGTGCCTGCCTGGTAAGTGCAAGGTTCTGAGTTCGATCTCCAGTACCAGATAGTAGGAGTCCTGGACTAGATAGGATATCTTCCCATATCTTATAATTATCTATTCTGAAGCCCAGTCCAATTTATATTACTGAAAGACCTTGACATTTTATTTTTATTTTTGCCATACTGGGATTGAAACTAGGGCTTTTGCATTAGGCTAGCCCAAGCCCCACTCATCCACCCCCACCATGTTTTTAGACAAGGTCTCACCAAGTGGCCAAATTGCCCAAACTTAGCTTGAATTCACAAAGCTCCTGGTTCAGCCTCCCAGAATGCTGAGGTTACAGGTGTTCATCAATATGCTAACTTGGAATGCTATATGTATTCTGACTATTTGTGTAGACAGTATACTATTTAGCATCACAATAGAAAAATTATATTAATTTTATCTTCTCACGGATTTTTTTAAAAAAATCACACTTATTTCTTCCCCCTGACAATATCTGTTGTTGAAAGACATATGTGAAAAACTTCATAGGAGAAAACAGAACATAGGACATTCCCCACAGAAGCTGCCTGGGGCTGTAGGTCTGACTGGGAGTGGGAAGTTGCATCCTGATCCATTCTGATTCATTGTATATTTAATAAGTGGGAACTTGTTCTAACTTACTCTCTGTATCAAATAGTTCTTTAGGAAAGTGAAAATGAAAAGATACAAAGATTTTCCTAAATAACTGTTGGGAACAGACTATAGAGATTCAACTTACTTGTAAACAAACAGTAATCTCAGTTTTGTTTTCAGTGCATGTTGTATTGAAT
>PVIC010015012.1:0-35789 GCA_004025085.1 Thryonomys swinderianus
GAGTGCTGGGATTACAGATGTGAGCCACCACGCCCGGCTGTTTGGTTCTTTGCCTGATGACAGAGTAATGTTTGTTGCAGGTCTCTTTCTTTCTATTATCTGGGGCCCTTTGGATATGGCACCTTCCTGGGGTGTCCTCCTTGAATCTGTAATGACCCTTGAGAGTTCTCAGTTCTGGCACATCATGGGAGGTATTTGAGCAGAACAATCACATCATGTTTGTTACCATAATACAATCAATGCTAATATCATTATTAAACACAGTAAATAAAATGAAAAGTTTTGTTCATTTCTAATCTGAAGACTTTGAGCTCATGAGTTACCTCTTTGTCCATATGCCAAAATTTAGAGTTAGTCAGCAATGTGTATACAACATGTAGATCATAAATGGACCCCCGAACCCTTTGGGGATAAGAGGTCACTGGAGAATCAGGGAGGTAGGGGGACAAAGGAGAGTGAAATAGGGTTAGCAGATTCATGAAGATCACCTGTACTCTAAAACCTCATATATGCCAGCGGGTAATAGAGGATAAAAGGCATATGTGCAACAGTACCAACTGTATGCTGTACGACCATTGGAGACTTCATACACCTTCTTATAACAGTACAGGAGAAGAAATAGAGTAGCCTAAGAGTCTTTTTTTCGTCTGGGTATTGCTTCTGACAGGAGGATAGGAGAGGATGTGGGGACAAGAGGTGAACAGAGGGATCTAGGAGTAGATGGCAAAATAGAAGCTAGAAGCTAGATTCCTTTTTTTTTTTTTTTTTTTAAATCTTGCCTGGTCTCTCAGCGCTGCTGCATTGCGGAGGGATGCAGGAAATGGCTCCGGCTCCTCTCAGACCTGAGTCTTCACAACACAGCTCCGGGGTGGGGGTGGGGGTGGGGCTGGCCGGTGGGCCTCAATCCTTCTTGGTGGGGATGGTGCCCAGGGTCCATACCTGACTCCTCACTGCACGGCTCCAGGGTGGAGCGGGCTGGTGCACAGGCCTCAGTGAAAGGGCGCCCCGGGTAGCCAAGTCTGCACGGCTCCTGGAAACCCACAATCTTTACTCTACAACAAGTGGGGAACTATTGTCAGGTAAATTATATTTATTCCCTCCTAGGAGAAAAGGAACAGATATTTATTGAGCACTTACTATGTACCAAGGAGTTTATATCTACCTTCATTGTTTCACTGATAATACTGTCAGCATTAATTCCTGTTTGCTAAGGGTTTACCATGTATTATGGTCTTCAAAGTGTTTTTATATTTCTTGCTTCATTTTCCCTGTGTGTCTTTAATATAAATTTTATCTTAAAATTTTCTCCATTCAACTGATAAATAAGATGATTGTGAGAGAATGTGAGGGACATTAAGCTCAGAGGACTCAGTCAGATTATTCCAGACCAATTTCCTAATAGTTATGCTGCTTAATATGCAAACTCGAATTTCTGGCATTTTACTAAAAACTTGGAGTATATTAGGAGCTGCAGTTTTAGGCAAAATGGACATACAAACAGGATGACTCACACAAACAAATACACATGCACACACACATGCACACACAAAGATGGAAGTCATAATAAAGGGAAAGGACACTGAAGCAAAAAATTTATAATCTTGGGGTTTTTCCTTCAGAAGCACCTGTTTACTGGGGGTGTTGTTTTTATTGGATTATTATAGAATAACTGACTTTAGTGATAATGACCCTGTGCTCTCTGTAAATTATGACATTTCTTTTACTATACCATGGTCAAAACAAAGAAAAATCTCAAAAAAGTTTCCATGCATAATTTTTTTGCATTCCATATTATCCAAGAAAGTATACTAACACGCTGGGGAGTTTTCTGTAGGGTTATTTAAAGATAGCTCTCATCTTGTAGAAAACTTATGTTTAAAAGATTTGCTAAGTTGTAGAATTGCTCAAGCTAATTTTTCAGGGCAGCTTGGAGCTAGGAACTACAGACTATATTATTAGTAATGATATAAGGTGTTGTTGGTCTTAATTATTGTGCTGATCATTATAAATAGGAAGTGGTTTTCCAGGAAATTAAGATGGCTTCTGCTTTCCCCATGAGAAGTCACTCTATGGGAAGACATCCAGCATCATCTAACCACAAATGCTATACCTAGCTTTCTTTAAAATGAAATTCGCTGGTCCCTATTGTGAATGCAGTGTGTATAATTCTTCCTGAAATATAAGCACTTAGAAAACGCTTGCTGAACAAATTCCTCAACAAAGGTACACACTTAGTTACACTTTTCTTTCCTTGTTAGGATGAGCTTGTTTTGGCTGAAGAGAACCGAAGGCCAGAGGGCGGATGTGATGATTGTTATAGCCCTGAACACGGTTTCATTAGCAGTTTGCCGTGCTAAGAGAGTGAGGTCACCAAGGACATTGTCATTGTCACCCGATTTGCTATCAGTGTCTGTGCACACAAAAAGAGAGTAAAATAATTTAACAAAAACATAGTTCTTGATTTCTAAAAAAATTATCACCATTGAAAGAAATATTGCTTCATCCAATTCATATATTTGAGACAATAGAAATTTAGCTAACTAACATGTTATAGTTGAGAAAAATATTTACTACAGTATGGCCATAATTTATTATGTTCATAAAAAGACATGATGGTTGAAATTTTAATTACTGTATTTTCCGCTACAAAAAAGGAGTCTATTTGAAAGTATATAGTTGTACCACAAACTTGATATTTTATTTTCTATACTGATAATTATGTAGGATTTTTAAAAAATTAAATACTTAATGAGATGATACTATATCTCCTAAATAAAATTAAAGAAGGTCACTATTTTAGTTCCTCTGCTATGACCCAATGGACAACACTAAAATAAAAATAGAGAATACAAGCTGATGTCCCACATCACCAAATCAAAATTATACTCTTTCTCTGAGTTTTAGAGAAATCAAGGTTAGGGAAATAACAGCCAAATTTCTCAAACAGGCCACAATAAATCATCAAAAATAATGAAGTTTCTTCCACTTTGATAATATGTAGAATAAGTTTGATTTAGGTCTCTAAATATATGTTCCAGTAAAATTCTTTAATATTGATCATGAATATTTTAATCAAAAGTGATAAAGATGATCTTGTTGAAAAGTTGAAAGGAAACAAACATTTCAAAAGAACTGTTAGCATTTCAGTACATTGAACAGTGACCTTTTATTAGGTCTATTTAGTTCACATATCCATGGGAAAATGCAACCTCATATTAACAAGGATGTTTTTTGTTTTTGTTTTCTTGGTTGGTTGGTTGTATTTTGGGTTTTTTTTGTTTGTTTCCCCTAATGTCTTGTTTAAGAGAAAGTAAAACTATCTTCTTCTATTTGCTTGCCTTTCTGTACTGTCATCTTTTACTAAGCTTTGCTCTTTTCATATTTTGGTAAAAATGAAATATTGGATCACTCAAGGATATTCCCTACTTACAGAGAATTGTTTTTTTCTATTTCTTGATTTTTCATTTTCTTGCATAAGAAAACCATGGTTCAACATGAATCATGGGACCCAAACGAGCTTTGTTTCCTTCCTAAATCACAAAGAAATCTCCATGAAGACTATCATAGCTGAGCTCTTTTTATTTTATAATGTTCCACAATCTCTGATTTTCAGATGTTTTAGTCATCAAACCCACATTTCATAATGAAAGGTCTGAAGTATTATTGGAAAATAAGAGAAAATGCATTTTACTTTATTCCTATGGTGGCATACCTATGATGACATGGAGGAATTTCCTTATGAACAGTTAACCTAAAAGAAAAAACTATAGTACTAATATGAGATTGATTTTCATTATATAATTTCAATAGCAGAAGTGTGTGTCCCATTTCAGGTCCACTCAAGAAGTAGTTTTTAAAGACTATGATAAAGGGAAATTCTCCCTCCAAATAGACCTTCAGACAATACATTTGACTATCTATTTTTTTATGAAAGGAAAAACAGTTAAAGTTGAGAATTTCTATTTAGCCATGGAGAACAAGGAGTTAGTCAGCTAGACAAAGGATAAAATTGAAGATTAAAGGTGCAAAATTCATTGAAGAGATATGGAAATATGTATAACAATTTGGAAATTTAAAAATGAATATATATATATATATATATAATATAAATGCTTTCCTGAAATAATCCATTGTAGAGGAATGTCTATAATCCAAACATCTCTTCTGAGGATGTCAGTCAGCTTTTTCTACCACCAAGTTATTGCTCCAATAAATCAAAGCTTAAATATATACATTCCCTTTTTTGCAGGTGATCACAATGCCACATTTCTGACTGCTAAGTACCAAAAATGATGACTGATCTTGAGTTTTTGATGTGACACCATTCCCCCAAAACAGCCAGCCAGCCAGTTAGTGAATATTTGATTACATTAGATTCCTCCCAATCTTCAAGCATGTAGCAATTTATCATGATGGGAATAGATTCATATTTTGGATATGTATTTGCATTTCCTGTCTACAGTGCTTATGTCAAAAAGACTATTTTTGGACTTATGGAATACCTCATTCTTTATCATGTTCCCCATACAATGTGACATTAGACCAAGGAACTAATTGTATGGTGAAGAAAATGTGGCACTTGGCTCATGCTCATGCATTTCATTTGTCTTAACACAGTGCTCCATTTCCCAGAATTAGCTGGCTTGCTAGAAAGGGGAAATGAACTTCTAAAGGCTCCATTATTACACCATCTGGGAAACAGCACTTTGAATTGAAGCACTGTCCAAAGGATGAAATGCATGACTTAACTGAAAACATAATAGATAGTGTATTCCTGCAGAGCTATATCATGTGTCTCTTGGAATACAGACGTTGGCAGTTAAGTGGTCCCTTCACGTTATTGCTATTAATTCACTGGAGAAGTTTACTTCTGCATCTGTGCCATATGGGTTTGGAGGTGCTCTGGTCCAAGGCAAGATTTTTTTTTTTTAACCAATGAAATGAAATGCTTTTTACAATGTAAAACCTTTTTGTTCCTATTAAATTAGAAGCAGATAGTCTCAATTGGGGATTTTGGACTTCTTACACTACTGAATAAACAGGTCAACTTGGTGTTACTTCACTAGTTAGCATATCTGAGCCCCCTTCACTATTTTGGTAATGCACAATTTGGCCAGGAGAACTACTTCCACTGTATATTATGCTTACCACTGTCTTTCATAACACTCCTATCTGCCACAGTAAAAGTAAACCCTAGGAAACCCATAGCTAGAGGGACACTAAACGCTTGCATTATGAGGACAATTCTGGGTCACCTCTGCAAGGTAAAATTTTTAAAAATCTAAGGTTTTGCCTTCTGGCAAAAGGGACATGGGATGGGCAAGGAAGGAAGAATCTATTATGATCAACCTTCCCCTTATGACCATACACACACAATGAATGAAGCAGTCATATTTTAGGACAATTAATGTCCTCAATTCCTATTACATTCTATGAAGCATGCATTACAGCTTAATTTTTAGAAAATGAGAATAACTTTGTGGACACAATCATGACAATATAGTGACTCAAAGGATTTTGAGATTCACCTGCATAAAGAGGAAGACTGTTTCTTCCAAATGAACAATCTGGGTATGCCAGGTTTATTCCTCTCTGTCCAATTTTATATCTGAGGCTGATATTGAAGACTGAATAACTTGGGAAGTTTTTGTTTTTGGCTTCCAGTTGATTTTGACCATAAAATATGACAGAAAGGCTAAGAGGAAGGAAAGGTATATTCACCTTGGCTCTTCCCTCAGACTCCCTCCCCAGTTTCTTCTTTGTTTCTAGCCTTAGCTACTGCTGATGATTACTTTGTTTGGGTTTTTCTATGTCTAAACTCATCTCTCTGTCTCAAACTTTCAGTGTGGTAATTTCTTTTTTGATCAACAGGGTTTATGCTAGCTAATAGCATCCTACATTTTCTAGTCTCTGACCATTTGTCTGTTATGAGTTGATTTCCTTTATTATGACCAAAGTCCTATATAAATTGTTTCTCTTGCATGGAACAGACTGAGTTTATTAACACCTCCCTGCCAGTGTCCTGCCTGAGATTTGCCATGAGCCAGGAAGCAAAAAGACAAACTACTCATGGGCACCTTAGAAACATGTCAGCCTCAGAACATTAGGGTCTCTTTACTGTGAAATGGGATGTTAATTATGTCACATGTATGCTATGGAGATAAAAATCTCATGACATATTTGAAGTTGTTAAAATAGTATTTGGGTTTCTGATGAATTACTGTTCCTTTTATTGCCATTTTCATAATATTGAATACATTGTTGTAATGACTGATCTAGATAGTCAACATAATCAGCTTGAAAGACCTAGGGAATTAATAAAGCTCACTCCTGGGTATGTCTGGACGGGGCCTGGAGGCTGCCCATCTGATTACTGGCCCCTTTGCTGGCTTCTCTCTTGCTCTCTGCTTCCTGGCTGCCTTGAGGTGAGTTTCTGTCATGATCCTTCACCTGGGAGCAAGGTGATCATGGACTAAGACCTCTGAAAATGTGAACCATATCAATCGTTCCTCCTTTAAGTTGTGAATTTCAGCTATTTTATCCCAGCATCAAAAAGATGACTAATTCAATCACCATAAGAAGACTTTAGTATTGGATGTCAGCATTCCCAGTCACAGTTTAACCAACATTTCTAAAAAACATATTCCTCTGGAATAACACTGCCACTAAACACTCTTCTATTTTGTGAAATTCTCAATGTTATTTGCTTGAGAGAAACTTTGCAAGGCAGAATAATCTGAGTTTATTACTTCTAAGAAAATGAGTATAAATACTCTAGTCAATGAGGGCTGAACCAGGAAGAAAACAGCAAAAAATAACAAATCTCAAATGATCCTGCATAGACTCCCTCTATAGACCTCAGAAGCTTCTGCTCTGTTTCATTTAGTGAATTGAAAACTATCTCTGAGCTAGCAGGACTTTATTTTTCTTGCTTTCCCTTCAATAACCAGGACAGGAGGATAGTCAGCACATAGGACCTTCCTGAATTTTGAAAATTGATTATTAAGGTAAAACTGACATAGCATAAGCACTCTATATTAAATAATAAGTTAGAAATTTTTAAAATGTACGTACAGTTTTAAAATCATGCCTACAGTCAGATAAAGTGCATGTTTCTCACCCCAAAATCCTTCTTTCATGTCCCTTTATAGTCTAGCTCTACTTCTTCCTGACTTCAGCCTCCAAACCAGTCAACTACAGATCTGCTTTTTGTTACTCTATGTAATTTGAATCGTATGTAAGTTGAATGATACAGTGTATTCCCTTTTTTAAGAAATGTTTTCTTTTCCTCTTCATAATCAATAATCCCTACAATTTTGGAAATCATTCTTATCACATGTAGGAGTTCACTTCCTTTGTCTTGTTGAGAAATATTTGGTATTTCTATTCAACCCTTGATGTTAATTTCTGGTATAGAGCCATTACATGTGAAACTATTTTGAACATTAGTAAAGAAGTCTTTGAATGGTGAAATGAATTTTTTTCTTTGTGACAAATATCTGAGAATACAATTCTTGGATTATATGGTTGCTATGTGATCATCTTTTAAGAAACCTTCACATTGTTTTTCCAAAGAAGTTTCATTAGTGTACATTCCCATGAGAAGGACGTGTGGATTCTAGTTCTTCCTTGTCCTTATAGTACGTGTGGTGTGGATGGAGGTATAGTCAGTTTGCTTTGTTCAGCACAGAGGTAAATGCTTGTTCCAGACTGCCCAGGTGTGGTGGTGGGTCCCTAGAATGCCAGCATGTGGAAGGCTGAAACAAAAGGATCACTGTGAGTTCAAGGCCAAGTTGGGCTGTGTGATATATTCAAGGCTAGCCTGAAGTAGAGAGTGACTATCACCACATAAACAAACAAACAAAAACAAAAGCCCAAAAGACAAAAACAGGATTAAAACAAATAAAAACAAAACAAGTGTGACTTGTGGAAAATTATTCTTAATCTTTCAAATGTGTTTTTGATCTTATTAAAAACATATATATCTATGTATATGTATTATAGGTAGAAAAGCCAGCTAGACATATGTAGGCAGATAGATAGGACTGGCCCTTGGAAGAAAACAAAAAAACAACTTGGAGGTTACTGCTGCCAGAGAAAAGCTACCCCACCCATATAAGATAAATAGCTCATTAAAATTCCAAATAGGCAGCCATCAGATATTCTAAAGAAGGCGCCAACCTCCTGGGGTGGAGGGCTGAGACTTTAACCCACCTCCCCAGAAAGGAGTCAAAGTCAAAATTCCTGTCTGATTGTTAATTCCCCACTGTACTCTTTGGTTAACTGTAACCCGTCCACTTTTTTGAATCTTATTGGTAGCCCCCTATTTCAGACCCGCCTCACCTCATGGCTTTGCTCCATAAAAGCCCTCTAAAAAGTGAGGTAGGGGGTGTTACTCACTTTCCGGGTCCCCCCTTCTGTCTCTCTTAAGGCAGAAGCTTTCTCTCTCAATAAAATTTTCCTACTCAAACCTCCGTCGTTCCTAAAATTCATTCTTCGATTTTTAGAAAACACGAACTCGCGTTTCAGGTGGGGAGTTAGGCCTTAACTCTCCTGCGTCATATGTATGGGTAACTATGAGAGACTGTGAGAAAAGATTCATATTTTAGCACTACATTTATTGATACATCACAAGATTGATAGAAGTTATCTTTAGCCTCTACAATTACAAGAGGTGGTCAAAGTAGGAGCCATTAGCTTCCAGACATTTATTAGTACTGTCAAGAATGTATGCATTTTTTGGCAGACTCTGCATATATGTTAGTGTAATTCTAGACTCCATTCTCTGTGTCACTGACTTAATTTTCTGTCATTACAATACAAAACTCCTGTAATTACTGTAGTTTTGCATACATTTTAAAATCCGGAGGTGTTAATCCTTTTCAAAAATTCTGTTTGCCTAGTCTAGGTCTTTTGTATTCTCAGAAGAGTTTTAAAATCAGTTTGTCAGTTTCTACAGAAAAACCGACTGAAAGTTGTATTATACATGCATTGAAGTAATATATTAATATGGAGAAAAATTATACCTTAATACAGTATTTTTCTGCCCTGTAAAGTATGATGTGCATGCTATTTATTTGCATATTCTTTAATTTCTTTCATCAATTTATTCCTTAATTTTGGTTGATTTCTCTATAAATATATAGAAAATTTATGTACTGATTTCCCACATCTTTTGTAGATTTATCCCTTTGTTTTTATGTTAGCAAAAATGTTGTATGTTCCAGTTATTAGTGGTTCACTATCAGGTCGTCTGGTTAAAATTCATCTGTGACTACCTGTTTTGCATCCCACCAGTTTACAAGACTCACATCTTTATTATCTTTGTTCTTTACAATCAATGTGAATTCCATATAAGTGATCTCACAAATTCTCTTCATATATACTTAGCTCCTCCTTTCTTATATGAATGTATGTTTGTTTGATTTGTTCGTTTTTCCTCAATTTATGACAATTGGTGGATACTCCAGTAAAAAGGTAAATAAAAAAGGACGTAGTGTAAGAGATAAGTATTTACTTGTTGCATTAAGTATGATTTTAAACATTAGGGTTTTTTAAATAGGAAATCCTAGTCAAGTAAAATTTTTTCTCATATACTTTCAGTTTGCTGAAGTACTTCTAAAGAACTCATGTTGATTTTTGTCACATTTTGCACAAGCTGACATGAATATATATATATATATATATATATATATATATATATATATATATATATATATATATATATACTTTTCTTTTTTAGTATGTTAACATGGTGAATTTCATTGACTGTTGTTCCAATGTTAAACCGACACTGGATGCCTGAGAGAAACCCCATATGGTCATGATGTATCATCTTTTTATATTGCTGTATTTTGTTAGTCAGTACTTTGTTAAGGTGTTTATATATACATATAAGGAAGTTTTTGGTCTGTAAGATTTTTTTCTAGTAATGTACTTATCCTATAGTAGCATTAGGCTAATGCTGAAGTAAAATGAATTGAAGTATATTCACTTTCTATTTTCTTTAAAATATTATATAGAATTCTTATTATCCCTTCTTTAATGGGAGGGATTCTCTAAGAAATCAATCCAGAATTGAGGTTTTCTTATTTGAAGGGTGTTCTGTTTTTCTTTCTTTTCTTTTTTTAAGAGGAGAGCAGGTTAAGACTCAGTGTTGCTTATACAGTTGAAACTGGCCTCAAACTCTAGGAATCATAGATGAACAGCACTGCACCAGAGGTTTTTAAATATTTTAATTAAAATGTTAATTTCTTAAATTGAATTTAGGGTGAAAAGTTCATCTATTCTCTGTAAGTCATTTTTAGTAGTTTCTTTTTTTCTTTCTGTTCCTGATACTGGACATTAAATACCGGAGCACAAGGTGCTTCCCAGTTCTTTATATTTTTTAAATGTTGATTCAGGTTCTTTATACATTTCCCAGTCTAATCTCAAATTTTCAGTCCTGTCGTGTGTGCTTCCCAAATGACAGTGCATCAGGCGTCCCATGTTGAGGTAGTAGTACTAGTAATTGTCTTTCTAAAAACTTAATTAATATGTCAATTCCCAAATGTTCAGCCAGAGATTTGTTCATAGTATTCTTTTTCATCCTTGTACAATCTTCGCTAATGTGTTTAAAGAGCAATGATGCTGTGGTGATGATTTATATTTATTTTTTCCTTTTTATCAGTCTAGAGTTTTATCAATCTAATTGATATTTTGAAAGAAACTGCTTTTGGATTCATTGATTTTCTTGATTGTTTTTCCATATAAATGTAACCTGATTTCATCTTTAATTTTATTATTTCCTCCCTCTGATTGTTGTGGATTTAATTTGGTCTACCATCACTAATCTCTTAAAGAGGAAGAATATATTATTGATTTTAGGTCTGTTTTCTTTTCATGTAGAAGTAATTCTCTCGCTACCTTTAACTATTGCTTTAGCAGGATACCACAAATTTTAGTGTGTTGTGTTTAAATTTTAATCGAGTGCATTTTAAAATACAGTTTCTTCTATGGCCTTCTTTTTATTCACAGTTTATTTAGAAATGTGCTATTTGATCTCTAAATATTTGGGATGTTCTAGATTCATTTCTGGTATTGATTTAGAAATTAAATGTATTATCCGTGTAAAAAACTATCTTGTATCATTTCTTTTTTTTTTAATGCACTGAGGTAGATTTTATTGTCCAGACTATAGTCTGTCTGGGTAAGTGTTCATGTACACTTGAAAACAATATGCATTCTCCTTTAGGGTTACATATTTTCCCCGTGTTTAATAGAATAAATTGGCAAATACTGTTGCTGATGTTATTTATATACTCACTGATTTTCTGCCTACTTGTTCTGTCAATTACTGAGGAAAGATTAGTGAAGTCTCTAATTCTAGTAGAGGATTTTCTCCTTATAGATCTATCCATTGTGGCTTCTTCCATCTTGAAACTAAATGTGTATACATATTTGGGATTTTTATGTTCCCTAGGAGTATTGACTCTCTATCAATATATAATGTTTCTCTTCTCACTGATGTTTGCACAGTATATCTTTTACATTCTTTACCTTTCATCCTATATACGGGGCTCATTTCATTTTCAATGATGTTTTCCTATTTTCACCTACAGGGCTTCCACCATTCTGTCCAGGGTACACTGCTTAGGATCTTTCCACAGAAAATTAAGGCTTCTTGGCAAACAGGAGGTGGGTGTTGATGGGTTTTTGGTAGTGCCACTGTTCCTTTCCAATACCCAGCATCAAAAAGAAAACTTAGCTTAGATTCTCCTGCCCTCCCTAAAATATGGGGATCCCTCAAGGAAACTGCAAAACTTCCTACGTGTTCATCCCACAGAGATTGTATCTGCTTACCTCAGCTGCACTCAAGTTTTAGTAATTCGTTAAAATTTTATAGTTGAATCTGTTTACTGGTTGGGTGGTTTCTATTCCAGTAAGGGTATGCTTGGGTATTGCTTCTTTTTTTGGGTTCTGATCTGTCCACATGATCTTGGTTCTCTGTGTGACCTGTTTACTTAGTTCTGATGAGATTAGGAAAAGCTTTTCATGTATGGTTGCCCAGTTTGTGTGGGGGTAGTGGTTGTGTGTGTGTGTGTGTGTATGTGTGTGTGTGTGTAAAGAAGAGATGGAGGTTCTCATTCTCTACATCTTTGGGTTAAAACGAGAAATCTCTAAGTTTTACTCTATATTATTTGATATATGAAAAGTATCTATATAAGCTTCATATGAGATTTTTAAGTGTAAAATATAGAAATGTATGAAATTGTCACCTCACCCTAGGGACTGAAAATTGCCTCTTCATGTCCAAAAAGGGATTGGAACAGGCATTAGGTAAATGAATAAATGAAACAGTATGCATTCTTCTTTGTGTGGTTCACAGTATGTATAATGGTCATCTATGAAAGACCTGAATTCTCCTTATTTGAAATAATTTGTACATACATTGCAGCTGTGTTCAGTGTTTAAAACTCTTTACTTTATAACAAAAGATGCAAGATTTGAGAAACAAATTCCATTTTAATAACACCATCCCAATCAACAGCCAGTTAGAACAACAGATCTTTCATTCTACCAAGATTTCTTATAATATTTTTGTAGCTTATTCATTTGTGAAGAGTTAGTATCATGGCAACTATGTCATTGCCTACATACACTATTAAGTGAAATTACATCCTGGGCATATTGTCCTATTGGAAAAGCATGCTGCTTCCTTTGGACATTCCTTTATTTCCCCTTCACCTTAATTTCTGAGTGATACAATTTTATATTCTCCTTTGAATAAATAATTTCCAATCTCATTATGTTATTCAATAACAAATCATCTCACTGGGGTGGAGAAACAGCACCTCCTTTCAAGATGAAAATGACCCTTTTCTTTAAGCATCTTTAGAAAAAAATAACATGACTCTCCCTTAGCTCCCTTTCCATTATCTTGGTAAATTTTGTCCCCGCTAATAGGCTGCAGAAGCCAGTAATGTTACAGGGAGTCATTAATACAATATAATCACAGCAGAAGATCAAGCTCATGTCCTTCTCTTTGCATTGTCAAATGTTTCAATATTTTATTTTATAATGTGATGACCAGAACCGATTGTGGTAATCTAAGTGTGGATCTGACTAATGTATTGTATAATCAAAGATTCCCTCTGAGATGAGAATTCATTTGCATTCCCTCACTGGCACCATAGCAGTTAGGCTTATTGAAATCACAACACAGGAGTACTGTTCTAAAACGAAAATCAAGAAACAGGACAACTTTAGAAAGATGGCAGTCACAAGGGACAGGGTCATGTGAGCTTGCACTGCTCTTGCCCATGCCAGTTTCTGAACTTCCCAAGCTCAAAATCCTAAGGTTTGAACAAACAATGAAAATTATCAAGTAACACTGTATAAAGTTTCTACAAGTTTCTGGAAACTGCCAAGCTGCTATGTAGGAGGGTTGTGGTTCTTTAGCTCTAGATCATTACTGCTGTGCAAAATATGTGAGACACAGCTCTTCCAGAAAATCCAGCTTCTCTGGAGTGAAAGATTTTCCTAGGAAAGTGCTCATTTCTAAAATGTGGAAATGATTTTTAAAACCCAGTAATTCAAGAAGCTCCAGAACAAACCAAGCAGAAAAACTCTTCATAACTGCTTGTTTGTGCCTACGATCTTAGATGTTCTCCAAGTATCCTTCCAGTTCTGTCTTGTTTTGTTTGAAGATTGTGGGTCAGTCCGATTTTTAAGGAAATTGACCCAATTCATTGTATATGTTGAGACTATTTGGAGAAGCAAAACCATGCATATCCAAAGGTCATAACTAAGAGCCAAATCTTGTAGAACTCTGTCAAGGATACCTGGGAAGTAAAAAGACAATCTCTTTGGATTGGAACATACACAGTATTCACTGACTCAACAAATTTTTTTTTTCAGTAATGAAAGGTATATAATAGTGAAATGAATCAATTTGCTTTCCATGGTTCTTCAAACATATCTATATTTTCCCACTTTATTGATTCTCAGAGACCTCTGCCGAGTGATCTCTACATTTCATATGTTGCTAAATCTGTGTTTTCTGCCTCCTTTATTAATTATTTATTAATTTAACCTTCTTTATTATTCTTTTAGTTTCTAGGTTGTTTTCTTAATTTTAACTTTTTCTTTTCAGTCTAAACCATGTATGTGATGTAATACACATAAAAGAAACACTGCCTTGTACTATATTCGCCTCCCTCACCTCTTCTATTTCCTTGATAATGCTCCTCAAAGAGTATTACAAAGCAATTTCCCTTAGTCACCACCTACCACGTGGTAAGCAGTGTTTACTCTTACCCATTGGTCTAAGAGGCTAAGAAGACCATGCAGGACCACAATGGTGCTTAATTGGAAAAAATGAACAGAAAGCCCAAGTATCTTTTCTTTTCTTTTTTTTTTTTTTTTTTTTTTTTGAGACAGGGTCTTGCTTTTGTAGTTCAGGCTGGCCCTGAGCCCACTATGTAGCCTAGGCAAACCTCAAACTCAGCAATCCTATCTCTGCCACCCAAGTGCTGGGATTACAGGCGTGAGCCACCACTCCCAGCATTGCATGTGGTTCCCGGGATCGAACTCAGGACCTTGCGCTTGGGATGCAGGCCCCAGAACCACTGAGCTAAATCTCTGGCCCTCAAATACCACTTTTACCTTCTAAAAGCCCTAAGAGAACAGTGGTAGTGGGATGAACACAGTGCATGAGTTGAGATCGCACACCCTGAGTTGAGAACTTGATATTGACATCCTCCAACTGTGTAGCCTTGTGCGGGTTATTTCACACCATATGCCTCAGTTTCCTTACCTGTGAGGTAATACGCCATGAATAGAGCTATGACAAAGATCGAGAGTAGCCAATTTTGTAAAGCCTTTAGAAACATGTGCGACTCTAGTAAACTTGATGCAAATGCTCTGAGAAATAATAACAAGGTATGTTTAGTATCAAATTTGTTAGAAGTCTGAGGTATAAAGGGACTAAAGAATTTTCTCAGGCCTTGGCAGACCTGTGAGTTAAATCCAGCCTTTCTGTCTGCAGGGACCAACCCTTTAACCACCAGGCTCTTAGCTTTTCAATCACATCATGTTTCCCTGAAACAAAATGAAAAGCAGCATTGCGATAAATAAAGGTCATATCAGTGGCATTTTGCATATCGTAAGTTAGTAATAATGAGCACTGTATTTTTAATTTATGATCTTTTTCCCGTTGGTCAATAGAAACTTTTCATGATCTCCCTCCCCAGCATTTTCACTAAGATGTTTGAAAATTTGTTTTGCTTTGTTGCAGATAATATGCTTACTAAGAGTCATTGTTTTCTTGATGGGGCCAGTTCTCCCTCTAAATGTTCAATGCCTTTCTGATTTTATGACTCAAGAGTGGTTGACGGTTGGATTTTAACTCTTCCTGCCCACTCTCCAGGTCCTGCCTCATGTGACCCGGATTCCACTGTATTTATTCCCTGAACACCTAACTCGAACACTTAGATAGGAAACGCTTTAATAATCCTGTACTTAACTTGCTTATAGTCTTTTCCAAGCCTCCCAAATGCACACTTATGCAATATTATAATTTTTACACACTGATAACTTTTCATCCAGCAGCCCTCGATAGACTGGGTGTATACAGATGCTTAACTTGAACCAGGATTTGGAATTTGTAGAAGAAAAAGGAAAACCTTGAAGGGCTGGCTATAAAACGGTTAAAGTTACTCCTCATTAGGGCCCGGCAAGCAAGCAAGGAAATGAAAAATGAAACCATGAGTTGTGGGAGAAGAGGGGGACGTGAGAGAGTGTTGGGGTCACTCAGGTAAAGCACTGTTAAAGCGAGAGTAACTGATAAATGGTAACACAGGAGGTAGTGACCAAGACCCAGTGTGCTGGGCCACAGGATCTCAGGTACAGAGCTATCCTGATAGTTCCCTTTGTAGTTGTCAAAGTGCATTTCCAAAGTGTATCTGTCAATCTTCACTCTCACCGAGGGAATGTCTTTCGGTGCTAAGGCTGCAGTAGCCAGGTCTTGTCGTGATTCAGCTCAAATAATATTTTCAAGTATCAACTCTCACTTTCTCCTTGCCCTTGAACCTCTCTGCTTATTGAACTATTCTTCCCAGGGGTTTAATCTGTTCTGTGGTTGCCTCTTTCATCTCCTTATGGGAACCATACTGGCCCTTTAGATGCTGGTGGCTCTCCCACCACCTCAGTGTTTCTTAATCCAGTTTCTTCCTAAGTTTCTTATTAACCCTAATATCCCGCTACCATTCACCCACCCACAATTACTTGTTTAAAGGAGATATTAGACAGACATGTACCTGAGTGAAGATCCCTCGTGTCTATGACATAAAAGATTTACTAAGGCACTGGCCTCCCCTAGATCAACCATGTGGGAGTTTTCATTGTTTACTATAATAACAGGAGATAGACTATTAGGAAAGATTATAATCTTCACTGAATGCAAATGAATGCCTAGGAGTTCTTCACAGTACATTGATGAACTTGATAAAGGCAATGGCTGGACACTCAGAGGGAGATTTTTCTCTAGATGGGGTTGAAAGGAAAGAATATGTATTTCTACGTGGAAGTGGAGCACTGTCAGGCCTGGGAATGTAGAGAAGTATAGATTATGCTTAGAATCTATTTGATAGTCACGGGTAAGCCAGGTTTACTCATGGCAACCCTAGACTTTTGTCACATGCTCCGCTTACTGGATCAGTATTAGCTAAGCTCCTATATATCTTATTGGTTGATTTTAGTTTGACTGTGTTGTACCCATATTGTGATTTTGCTGTATAAATTTCCCTAGCAAAGAGTTCTGGTGACAACCCATTCAGAAATCTCTCAGGAGCTCTTCCTATTCTTCTATAAAACTTTCCTAATCTTAACCTTTTTCGTCCTTTGGAATTCATTCTTCAATTTCAGGGGACATAAATTCAGCACATCTGACATCTAGCAGATTTTTGGAGCTATATTTCTCTCGTATCAAAAACAAACATTTCTTACTTTAAGTTGCAGATGTTAGGCAGTGTGTCTCGGCCTGGTGGAAAGTGACTAAGCCAGAGTTTGGTACCAGAAATAGGGTTGCTGCTCTGATGTTATCTGACGGTGGAGTTCAGAAGCATTTCAATTGGTTTGTGGCAAGACTTGGGAAAGGTTTGGAGATGCCAGCTAGGCCACCAGCAAAGCTTCAGTAATGCAACTGGTAAAAACCAGACTTAAGAGGTTTCAGTTGGGGAAAAGCACTTCCCTCAGGGGAAACTCAGATGATGTAGGGTGGAAAATTTTTAACATTTTGCTTGCATCCTGCAAAAGTAGCTTAAGGATGAGACTAATTAGTCTGACTGAGGAAGTTTCAAGGCAGCCTAAAATGGAAGCTGTAGTGTGGATACTGTTTGCTGTTTTAGCCAGATTTGTGCTGAGAATGAGGAGTAAAAAACCTGCACAAAAATGTTTAACTTCTCCCATTTTAAAAAAAAAAAGGTTATAAAATTGGAGCAGAAGAAAGTTTGATTGCTGAAAAATTAGCATTAGAAAGAAACCAATTACTTCACAACAGGACAATGAGAAAATGGCTTAAAGGCACATGCAAGATTTCACCCTTTGAAATTTCTAGGGTTGAAAAGTGAAAGACTGCTTTGAGAAGAGAGCCCCGGGGCAGCTGCTCTAGAAGAGCTGCCTAAGAAAATGGTTTCCTGAGATTTTTGTTCACAGACCTCAGGCAAGCAGGCTCTCAGAGGCCCCGCAGACAGGATGATTCTGAGCCTGGGTGAGGACTTCCAAGGGTAGCAGAGTGGCCTGCACCATCTGCATGGAGCTCATCTTAAAAGTACGTAGAATGCAAAAGTTATGGGGTGATGGAGACTTCCCCTCATGTTTCAGAAAGGCGTGAGAGGTCAGGCAGCGTGCAGCTGTGAGAATGAAACCAAAAGTACAGTGTGGGACACACACAGACTCGGAGAAGCCAGCAATGCGGAGCAGCTAGGGAGAGCTACAAGTGAAGAAAGCTAACACCGGGGAGAAGCCATCAGTTCTGCAACCACCAGTACTGTCATAGGAGAAGAGTCACACAAGTCCTTTGAAACTCACATCTCACTAAAACCCACAATGGATTTTGGACATAGAAATACAGGATTTAGTATTTACATGATGTCAGTATAAGTCAGCAGTGTTTGACTTTCATTTTGTTTTGTTTTTACAGGGACTCCCAGCTAACAGTGTGCTTTGAGTCTCAGGGAAGACTTCGAAATTAGACTTTATAGAAATTCTGGAACTGTTAGAAATTTGGCAAATCATAGAGATGGATCAAATGCATTTTGCCTAAAGAGGTGCACATAAATCTTCGGGGGACTGTGGACAGAATGTTACGATTTAAATCTAGAGAGCCCCCAAGAACCTCTTGTGCCCATAGGCACAGCCTGGAAGGTATATTTCCCTCCCAACTCTATCCTTGACTCTGCTCCTGTATTCTCTGCCGTCCTGAGCAGTGCCCTTCTGCCCCGGGCCTCTGCCATGCCATCCCGTATGGGGCCAGCCCACTGCAGACTGAAACGCGGGCCCAAGTAAACCATTCTTTTTTAATTATCAGGGTTCCGATGCTGCACTACAGCAACAAGTGACACAGATGGTGCACAATGACTGGATGGATTTTTTTCCTGCATAGTAAGTTGACATTAGATGAGGTTCCTACAAAGTAGAAAATTATTTGTGTAATTTAAAAAAATTGAAGTACATGTATCTTTGGTTATAGGGCCCTACTACCTAACACCTCAAGTGTTAAAATTTATGGATCCTCAACCCCTCATATAAAATGACATAGTATTTGCATATAACTTATGTCTATACTTCTTAGACTCTATCTCTAGGTTAATTATAATGCCTCCTATAAGAAACACTATGTCTATAGTTATTCTATTGTACCAGTAGGCAGTAATAGTAGGAAAAAAAGTCTATACATGTTTAATACACATTTATCCACTATAGTTCTAACTACATTTTTTAATCTGAAGTTACTTGTGAAACCTGCAGATATATAAGGCAAACTGTTTTTTGCTCAGTAATGACTATAGCTGTACAAAACAGGTTTCTGGTCTGAAAGAAGACCTTTCATTTTGAGGGAAAGACAATGTGTTTCTGGTTGCTTTCCTTAGGATGAACACTAGCTGCTAGCACAGGTGGAGGGGCTCATAATTTCTCATGATAAAACGAGATATCTGCACTCCATGCTTCAAGGAAAGTGATATTTAAATCAGGTTCTTTTTAAGAATCCAAAAGAAAACAGGTTGGCCCTT
Organism: Thryonomys swinderianus; assembly: GCA_004025085.1. Lineage (NCBI taxonomy): Eukaryota > Metazoa > Chordata > Mammalia > Rodentia > Thryonomyidae > Thryonomys > Thryonomys swinderianus. The sequence continues at coordinate 19,272 of PVIC010015012.1, forward strand.
GGATGCTTATAACTCACAAGAAACCCAGTTTTCTACCTAGAATTACTTTATGTGAAGGAACAGGAAGACTCACGCTGGCTTAGGCAAGTGAGCCCCAAGCAAGGTATACCTGGGCATTAGGAGGCACTTGGCTCCAACTCACAGTTGCTTCCGCTGGCTCAATACATCAGACAGAATGGATGTAGGTAACATCCGAGGCTTTCCTTCGCCGCCCCTAGTTTGAGCTTCAAAATGCCATGAATTTTGGCGCTCCCATTTTTAATGTTATAAAATTTTTTCAAAATGGAATTCAAATTTTCTGTGGGCTACCCTCAGAAAAAATTTCTCCAACTTGCTCACTCTTCGCTTTTTCCACATCAAGTCTTATCATTATCTCTACAATGTTCACAGACTCTAATTTGTCTAGTTATTTTTATGCATTTCAGGGCTTCTTGTTTTGTGTGGTAGTTTAAATCTCTCACAACCTTCTTCTGCTGAAACTCTGCTCATTTTCTGATGACACATTTACATGTCAGATTTTCTTATACTTTCTTCAATACTCTGATTCAGAACTAATTATCATTTGAGTTCCCATAAGCACTCTGTATCTCTATCTAGGAAACTCTCAGCACCCTGTGACAGCTAATCTTGCTTACATACCTGGTTGTCTCATTAGATTAGAAACCCTTCGAAGGAAAGATTGTGTTTTATTACTATTGTTCTCCAGAGCACCGATCTTAATACCTTGAATAGAGTGTGCACTCAACCAAACATTGGCTGATTGAATATATCCACTGTCAGGGAATGAAAAAGGCCTCTTCAACCTTATAAGCAGATTTGAACCATAAGGAAACACTGCACACAAATCAAGCAGCAGTTTATCAGTGGTCCCCCCAGTGGTTTGAATAAGTAAATGACCTTTTCCAAACCACAGAAATTTCCTCACTTCTTATTTAAGAAGAATATTGAGTAATAGAAGCATAGATGTGTAAGCTGTGTTCTGGGTGAAACATGGAGTTTTGCTGTGACTGAGAGGCAGAGCTTTCTATTTGCTGTTCCAAATGACATAAGGAGGTATTAGTCCAAGTTCTGGAATGTTTTGTTGGAAAGAAGGAGACGTTAGCTCAGATAATGGCATATACTTGTGGCTAATGGCATAAGATCAGTCTAGAGTCAGAAAATCTTCCATAACTGTGGTTCCTAGACAAGCAGCTTCCATCTTCTGAAATTCTGTGTCTCCCTACAGAAAAAGTCTGGATGAATACACTTGATCTAAATTTATTCATCATTTCAGAACTTCTCAGTCTCCTTTATTTCTTTTTCCAGCTGCCACTAATATGAATAATTATTGGCTCTGAGAAGCTTTCTCTGCAGGTACAACCTGAGCACTTAGCTTCATGCCCCTCAACTTGGGCTGCAGAATGTCTGTGTGAATGGTGTGGGAAGGCACTAGAGCCCCTCAGCTTGCTGTCTAGTGTCAGAACTACAGGATCATCACAGACATCTGCCCTGTGTTATGGGAATTTCATCTACAGAACTACCGGCATCTGCCCTGCCTTAGGCATGCTGGGACTGTGGGAGCAAAGGCTTGATACTGAATAAAGGTGTGGCAAGCTCAGGTGTTTGGCCTTCTGCTTTTGCCCAGTGTGGCAAGGGTCAAGCCTGGGTTCAGACTTTTTCTCTAGGTTTCAATTTTCTTGTTCGTTGGTTGTTAATTTGCCGCAAGAGTTCTGGCTGTGTCCTCTTCCCCAGTCTCCCACAGTCTGGGACGCACATTCTAAAAGTTAAGAGAATCAAAAAACCACAGGATGAGCTATGACCAATAAAGGACAGGAACAAGTGGAAAATTCTCTCCTGTCTTTGAAAGGAGACCATCCTGAAATTCCCCTTTATCAAATTACATAGCCAGTTGCCTACAGAGGGATCACCTGATATTTTATCTTAGTATTAGACTCTTTCTTTCCGTACCTTCCATTGACCATATTTTTTTTTACTAACTTCCCTTGAGTCACATTCTTGAAATAACATAATAACAATGAAGCCTTTTTTAATTTTTTTTTTTATTTTTTAGGTTTTGCTTCTGGAAAACCTAGGCTAAGGCAAAGCACTATTGCTACACACAAATTACATAAATAAAATCTTCACAAGAATATCTAAGGAGCAAATTGACTTCTGTTTCAGTTTTCATTCGTTTGTTTGCTTTTTGAAACAAATATGGAACCGCTAAACAGGATCAATCCTTAAAAGGATTTGAAAGTTGAAGTGGTCTTAGATGGGGCCCTCTAGTTAAACATGCCAAATATTCAAAGGACTTTTCCTTGTAAGCACCATGATCCTTCATGCTCTTGAGATACTAACATGGTCTTGGTGCTTAAAATGGCAGAAAAGTCCCACAGAGCATTATAATGACAACAGCCAAATTAACCCAAACTGACCACACTGCTCTGTGCCCTACAAAAAGAGCTGGAAGCTGGGAAAGAAATGCTCGCTAATGGAAAATAACCAAGAGGCTACAGAGAGAGATGTTATTTTTGAACTTTTAAAGAGAACATTATAAATAGCGGAGAAAATGGAAAAGCAGAAATTAAAAACAATAAAAAACAAAGGCAAGTTGACAGTGGCTCTTTTAATATGACAATTTTGGTGCCACTAAGGCCCAGGCTTATGGACATAATAGCTGAGTCCCAGCAAAACACCCAAGGACCATGGTGTTTGAGCACTTAGTCACAATGGCATTTTAGGTTAAACAATCATTGACTCAGCGGTGAAAAATGAGATAAATTAAAATTATTTTCTTCACAACGGCCGAAGGGCTTGGCAAGTAATATATTGAAGAAATTTCCTGGACATAATAGGTTACATTAATTTTCAACTGCAAAACAATTCCTTCAGCATTATTTTTCAAGGAAAGAGGGAAAAAGGGAGGGAGAAAGCCACCCTGTTACTTGCACTATTTACTTCTGGGCTAAATGAGAAAGCATGTTTCAAAGAGAAGATTAAGAAAGACATATCAAGACACACAGCAAAATCCTGACTATAAAGAATTCACGTTAATCAGTTGCCCATTTTCCTGTTCAAAGATGGTCAATGTTAACCAGGAAAAATAGAAGCCAAAGTTTTGAAAATCATTACTTTGAGCAGCAAGATGTTAAGCCCTCCATGAACTAAAAGCACCTTCCTTTGGAATATGCAACTAAACAAATGCGGGAGCAAATCTTTCAATCCAAACGGGCCTCCAGTTATGGTAGATGAGCTCATCTTTATAATTAGACACTTTTTGTCCCTGACATTGGATCACTTTCGGTTCCAAGCCTCTAAGACTCCATAGGTTGTTTACCAAACCAAACAAATAGAAATGGGGATGGTGGTGGAAGAAGATAGTGCCATCAACTAGTGACAAACAGAAACTGAAGCTGTTCTTCCATTTTCCATGTATATTTTTGAGTCTTTGGCCACGCAATATATGTCGTAACTACTATTGGTATTTTAAATGTTTTGACAAGATCTCACTAGGTAGTCTAGTGACCTCACTATATATAGCTCAAACTCTCTATCTCTTTCCTATGCCTCCCAAGTGCTGGGATTATAAGCATTTATACAGCTACTGTACTTAACTACATTAACTAGCAACCATGGATGATGTCGATTAGTAAACATCATGTTATTCCAATAATACCTGAAATTTGTAGTTTTTGAAATATTCACATGTCACAATTTTCTTCATTCATTCTTCTATTTCAACCATTTAAAATATAAATACTCTTACTAACTTTCAGATTCTGCTAAAAAGCAAACAGCCAAGCACCTGGACTTGCCCTAGGAGCCATTGTTTGATAACTCCCTTTGGTTTACAATAATGATGACTACAGGAAAGAAATAATATACCTTAGAATATCACTTGTTTGTCAGGGAGATGTTAGTGACTCGTTAGATTAATTGGGTACTATTTTCAAATGTTAAAAAAATGTTTCAATGTTTGGTGCCATTCACAATGTGATGAGTATAGAGAAGATATTATTAGCACCTTCCCAATCAGGTTTCTGTCATGACAATCAATAAAGTAGCTCAAATCCCGATTTGTACATTAGTCAGGGTATACAGACTTATTTTGGCTGCTTCAAGTTGTAACATTGGCATTTGTGATCTTATGCAAATGACTCCTTTTATGATGAGAGGTCTAAGAACAAAAATTTCACTCTTAACTGTTTCCTTGTCAGGTTTCTCTTCGCTGGTACACAATATCTGGTATCCACGACTAAGAGGGCAGAGGTTTAATTTGGTTCAAAGTGGAAAAGATTTAGCAAAGACTCAGCTCACTCCAAAGGGAAAACATTATGGTAAAAGGGCATAGGAAAAGAAAGATGCTCACTCATGGCAACCAGGCATCAGAATGAGGAGAGGAGTCAGGAACAAAACTATACCTTTTCAGCACATGTGCCTGGTGGTGCACCTCTTCTGACCATGTTTCACCTCCTAATGGCACAATTAGCTATATACTAATAAGTGGATTAACTCACTGATGAGTGTAAAGCCCCTGCTGTTCAATTGTCTTCCAGAAGCTCTGTCTCTGGCTATATACGAGCTTTGCTGTATATTTTATATCTAAACCATGACATTTTCTTCCTGGCCCTTAAAAGTTCCATGTCCAACTCATTGTGCAAAATACATTTAGTCCTTCTCTAGCTATTGCCAAAGTCTTGATAGTTCCAGCATTGGAGGAAAAAAAAAACAAAAAAGAAACAAACAAACAAAAATCTCCTCTGAGGCTCAAAACAAACTCCTAGTTGTGAGCACCAGTAAAAATTATAAAACAATTTAAGCACTTCCAATATAATACAATGGTATAGAGTAAATGTTCCCCTTGCAAAAGGAAAGAAAGAGGGAACAGAAAGAAACTGGACCAAAGCAAGACAAAAAGTAAGCAGGGAAATATTAAATCCTGTAGCTTTATTCCAGCAACTTGGGGAGATGATGACAAGAAATAAACTCCAAGAGCAGATGTAGCCCCACCCCGTGACCTTGCTGGTTGCTGTCCACTGGACTCTCTTTCGGGCTGGCTCTGCTAGCTGCCCTGACTTTCCATGGCAGATGTTCCGTATCATTAGGATTTCCAGCTTCCCTGGGCCTCCGCTGAACTTTTCCTTACATTCTTACAGCTTCACAAATCACGCCATCAGGGTGACACTTCCTGTTTTCACAAGTCTTCTATAATCTGGGCAGAAAGCTTTGGTAACCCCGTAATTCTTGCATTCTTAATACCTTCAAATTAGCACCACGCGTATAATGCCAAAATTTGTCACTTAAACACCCTGGCCCCCTGGACTATGTCTACAGAGGCTCTGAATTCCTGGTTGTCTAAATTTAAGGTAATGTTTCTGAAGTGGCTGTGAAAAAGCAAGGTACCCTGGGACCTCTTCTCACAACAAGGTGTTTCCAATATTTCGGTTCTTTTGTACCCTTGAATTTGGCATGGTGTGTTCTGGCCATTTGCTAGGATAGCCCAAGGCAACTTTCTCACATTCTGAAGTGAAGTACTTGACTTCCTTTTAATATTAATCTTTCCAGTAACCCTGTTTCTTTGGCCCCAATTTTCAGGTATCTCCTTTCTGGCCAAACTGCAAATTTTCACATTTAGACAATTTACTTCTGGTTCTCACCCTAAATCTGGCTAAAGCTAGTCACAGTATCATGCTGCATCCTGATCATGGGACTGCTTTGAAACTTCTTCCCCCAGACTAGTTCCTACACTGCCTTTAAATTCAGCTTCAGGTAACATCTTAGGACACGGACAAAACGTAGACAAATTCTTTGCCGTAATGAAAAGCACATGACCTCTAGAGTAGTTTCCAATAGATTTCTCATTTCCAACTGAAAGTTTATGAGTGTCACCTTGACTGCCTACATTCCTATTAGCTTTCAGACCATCTGAGCTCCCGCAAGAGTTGCCCGGCAAACTCTGTTCATTGAATTGTAGGGTTTCTCTAGCTGGCATCTCCAAATCTTTTCAAATCCTTCCCACAAACTAGTTTCAGTGGCTTCTAAGCCGCACCTTCAGGTATAGGCATGGGACTGATCACCACCTGGTACTGACTTTCTAAATTATTAAATTTTTGTTGTTTTTTTTTTTTCTGGGACACAACCTGACACCCACAAGTTCAAGAAAGAGAGGTTTAATTTGGCTACATTTGAGGGTATTCAGTCCATGTATGGCTGGTTGGCTCCAAGGTCGAAATAGTATGTCAGGAAAGTGTTGCAAAGCAAAGCTGCACGTCTCATGGCTCCCTAGAAGCACGGTGAGAGGAGGAGCTGGAATGAGAATCTATCCTTCCAAGACACAGTTTCAGTGACTCATCCATCTGTCTAGGTCCCATCTCCTACCAAAACCAGGCCCCATCTCCTATGAGTTCATCAATGGATTAATTCATGATCTAATCACTTTCCAAATGGCCTATCTCTGAATACACGAAAGTTTTGGGAGGGCATTTTATATGTAACCTGTAACATTTTTGCTTCCACACAGTTTTTCATAAATAAACACATGGCAGATGCACAATGTAAAGATCTTGATAGAGCATGTATCCACTGGGTAATGGCCACATCAAGTTACTTGACGTGATAGAAACTGGTCTGTGTAACCAGGTGATCCACTACCTCCCTGTATCAGGAGATTGCTGAGCCTGAGCAGCTCTGACTCACTCACCTTCAGCTAGTAGAGAAACTAATCAAATTCATCCTGTTGTTCCCAACTCTTGTATTTCTTTCTCTGCTTTTCTTCCCTTGCATTTTCTCTTTGATGGCTTTATCTTTCCCTCTTTCCCTCACTTTCCTTGTGCCTCTCTCTAGTCCTGTCACTATTCAAACCTTCTCACTAGTTAAATGCCTTTCATGGTGTTGATTTAGAGAGAGGGATGAGCTCACTTTACAAATATTAGCTGCTTAACTCTTTGATTTTTCTTACTCAGCCCAAGCTGCTGTAAGAAAGCACCATATACTGTGAAGCTTACAAATGACAGAAAGTTCTAAAAACTCCAAAGTTTAAAATTAAAGTGATAACCCATTAATCTAGTGAAGGTCACTTTCTTTCTCATAGATGATGTTTTGACCCATGTCTCCAGCTGATATAAGGAGGACTTAGGTCCCTAGACACTCTTTTTATAAAAGACACAGATCCCAGTTAAGACGGCTTCCAAACATGACTTAAGCACTCCGCAAAAATCTCCATCTCCTAGTACCCTAGATTGGAGATCAGCATTTCCCCACATGAATGGGGGGATTCAGATCATAGGAGGAAGCTGTGTAATGGACATATGCATATATTTGTGTTTGTATGAAAAACACTGAACAAATTGAATCCCAACTTATAGAATTTTGGGGTAAAAATAAATTAGTTTTTTTTTTCTTTCAGCTATCCTAATCTCTCTCCCTCCACCAAGTTTGTCATTATGAACAGTTAAGGGAGTGTCATTTCTTTTTTCCTAAATTTTCAAAAGTAGAGAAATTCTGGGCCGGAGATTTAGCTCAGTGGTTCCAGCACCTGCCTCCAAGTGCAAGGCCCTGAGTTCGATCCCAGTAACCACATATAATGCTGGGCATGGTGGCTCATGCCTGTCATCCCAGCACTCAGGAGGCAGAGGCAGGAGGATTGCTGAATTCGAGGCTTGCCTGGGCTACATAGTGAGCCAAGGGCCAGCCTGAACTACAAAGCGAGACCCTGTCTCAAAAAAAAAAGTAGAGAAATTCTCTCTCATATATATGTGTATGTATGTGTATGTACCTATATCCATAGGCATGCATGCATATGTGTACATACACATGCTTACACAATTATAAACAGACTTTATTATATAAAAATCCTTATAAATGTACTCCATAAACTTATGAATATGTATATAGATGCATTTATATATGTTATTAATAAATACTCTAATATATGCTCATATATGCAACAAAATTCTTTCCCCTTCTCTCATTTCCTTTCCCCCATGCCTTTCTCTGGAATTTCGTTAACCAAAGATTGGCCCTCAGGGCCACCCGTGGTCTTCCTCGGCCTCTGTTTCCACCCTCGTAATGCTGCCATCTGCATGAACAGCTGTCCTCCCCACTCTAAGTTTCATTATCAGCATACACCCCTGCACTCCGTGTCTCTTCATATGTGACTCAGTAACTGGCATCCACATCCACAAAACCACTCCGAGTTCTTAGAACCAAATCCCTTTCCAGAACTCCAGCGGCATGAAGCTGTGTGAATATTGATTTCTTGTTTGTCACTGGCTAGCCATGAGGAGCCCAGAACAAGCAGAGGCAGGTGGAAAAATACAGGTTTACACTGTGGGCTGCCAGGGCTCCCGTAGCTGGGGTTCTCGGCACATTTAAATGACAGGCACACCAGGGGCCCTTACGTCTACAGCTAGAGCTCTTCTGAACCCACTGCCACCCTTCCAATCCTCTCTGCCCTTCATCTGCTGAGGGGCTGATGGCAGCACGGCACAGCAGCACAGCTCAGCAAGTGTGATGTTTCTTCTGAGGCAACTTTTCACATAGACTCTGTCTTTAAGCAAAAGCATCACCTAACAGAAGCGTGTCAGATCCACGACAAGCCAGCATCTAAGCATTCATCTTCGCTTTTATAATTATTTTAATTTTTAAGTTCTGGCAAAACTGTCTGGTACAAAGTAAGGTGACTGGTCATCTCAAATTTTTTCTTTCACTAATTTTCTTACTTTAGCCTTTGTTATTGTTTGGATCTAGAATATTCCCAAAGTTTCGTGGGCTGAAATCTTGGCCCTGCTGCTGGGAGGTGGGGCAACGGCAGGGGGCGCGAGGCGATGAAAGCGGCGGTTGCGGTGAGTTCCACGAATCGTACCCTCCGTCCTGGTCTGCAGCCCTTTCGCTGCTGGAGCCTGGGTAGGAGCGTGCTCGGCCCCACGGCCTAGCGTGGAGGAGCCATTTCTGCGGGTCTCGTGGGGCCTCGGCCAACACCAAGAGCTGAGATAACGTTGCTCTGGGCTCTGTCCTAAGACTGCGGCTGCCCGGAGGCGGCAGGCCCTGGCGCTCTGTTCCCGCATCGCACCGTCTCTCGCCCCCCGCTTGAAGGGCTCCCTGGTGTACTCAGGGCTTCGTGTTCGAGTAATGCGGGGCAGGAGCTGACGGGCTGCGGGGTGCGCCTCCCCTGGCCACGCGATCTCACCCCACCATTAATAAACAATATTTCCGTGTTAGCCTTGGGCTATCCTAGCCATTGGTTCCCACTAGAATTTTAAAGATTAAAAAAAAAATCTCCTTTATCCTGAGGATGTTTCCTCAATCAAAGGCATTAACTTACCAGCTTCTATTTTAAAATGTCACTCGGGAAGGTGGAGATTTCAACCACCTCCCTTCCCCAACTGTTCCTCATTCCCCAGCTCAGTAGTTCTTTGCCAAGAAAGAAATGTTCTCTGCTTGGTATTTCCCCTTCCAGGTCGTACTTTCCTAGCCGAATGGCTCTTGGTTACCACCTCTGCACTGAAGTTAGAATGTGTATTTGGGCACAAGTACAACTAACGCTGCCGGATGAGGAGAGAGCACATGTCCCGAGGTATCTGTAAGAGGTGCATCAATTACAAACGAAGCAGTTAGTCCTTATAGCAGCTTCCAGGGCGATTACAACGGAATATAATGGAAAAGATTTCATGTGAGAAACTCAGTTCAAAATAAACAGCGACTTGCCTGAGAATGTACTTGTGATTAACAACGCTCAGAAGTTTTACCTTGATTCCTCAGTTTCTTCCTGGGTAGCGCTTTGCTTGACGGAGAGTTAAATGTGGACAAATACTTATATGTGTAAGTATATCATTTGGTTATTCTAATAATCCAGGAAAAGCCATCCGAATATAATTAGATGCACGAGGGAAGTTGTTTCATTATATTCTAGACTGGCACCATATGGTAATGGGAAGGGAAAATTAAGAAGAATGCCTCAAAGAATATCACTCCACACATTCAGTTTTTTGTCCTCAGAGAAATTTATTTCCCTAAATCTGTATGAATCTAAATGAAAAAGTGTAAATTTGGCCTGGGACGTAGCTCAGTGTCCCTGTGATTGCCTAGTAAGTGCAAGGTCCTGAGTTCAAACCCCAGTATCAGAAAAACTTCAAAAAGGTAAATAAAAACCAATTTATCTCTTTCACTAAAATCCTTCGACATTATAGTTTTTTTGGCATAGGTTAGACTGTATTATTCAAAATCCTTGGTACCTATAAGACACTTGTATTTATTTTCTCCTTTAGGAAAAATGGAAACATTAAAACCCACAAGCCTTTTATACACACTGTGTTCTTTGTCAAATAACCTTGAATAACACAAAAGAAAAGATTAGTGAAAACATTTTTAAAATCTGACTTATCAATAGATCATGATATTGTCTTTGCCTTTTAGCCTTATTTAAGGAACTAGGTTGCAGGAGCTGGAAGGTCCCTTAGAGTTCACCTGGGCTAACACTCTCATTTTCCAGATGAAGAAGCTGCACCTGGGAGAAATTAAGTGAATTACTCAAGGTCACCCAGAAAGTCACTCTCGGAGTTGAGCTAACAGTCATGTCTTTTGCCATCAGTTCACTTTACAATGTGACATGTTGTCTCAAAATCAACAGATTAAGGTAGTATTTTACAAATATCTAACCAGTGAATTTTAATTTATCCTTTAACTTTTTGTTTACTCCCAAAATTTAACTTCAAGGTTAATGAAACCAGGAAATTAAAGGTGTGGTTTCCCAAGACCAGAAAATTCCATACATCAGTGTACTCTCAGAGATTTATAGTCTTAGCTTCTTTTGGAAAAGATGCTTCTTTTGGAAGCAAAGCTTTATGAAAGACTAAAAGATTTTATAAATTTATTTTCTTCTGGGCTGGAGATTTAGCTCAGTGGTTCCACCGCCTGCCTCTCAAGTGCAAGGTCCTGAGTTCGATCCCGGGAACCATATACAATGCTGGGCGTGGTGACTCACGCCCACCAGCAATCAGTACCACATACCATAGTGCCGGGCGTGGTGGCTCACGCCTGTCATCCCAGCATTTGGGAGGCAGAGACAGGAGGATTGCTGAGTTCAAGGCTTGCCTGGGCTACATAGTGAGTTCAGGGCAAGCCTGGACTACAAAACAAGACCCTGTCTCAAAAAAAATTTTTTTTCTCCTTTAATGCACTAAGAAGTAATTCTAGAGCTGCAGGTATGATTTAGGGGACTGTATGTGTTGTACTGAGGGGGCCCCAGCCAGATGTGTCTCTGGGGAGGCCATGTAGAGCATAACCAGTCTTGGGGCTGCTGAAATGATGGTAACTGTACAAAGAAACTTCAAAATTAATCAGAATGACAGCATATTCCAATGGATACTTTGGATTTGCATGCTTCTCAGAAGATGATCTGGAGTGAGATTAAGAATTAGGAAATAACAGTGCCGGGCGTGGTGGCTCACGCCTGTCATCCCAGCACTCGGGAGGCAGAGACAGGAGGATTGCTGAGTTCAAGGCTTGCCTGGGCTACATAGTGAGCTCAGGGCCAGCCTGAACTACAAAGCAAGACCCTGTCTCAAAAAAAAAAAAAAAAGAATTAGGAAACTTGCCAGAAAGGATTCCTGGCTAGAATAAGAGGTCATGTCACTGCAATATTCCCATCTGGATGTGAAAGCCAGAGACTGAGTGCAGATTATTCCGGAGTTTGAGAGATCCAAAGGCTAGAACTTTTCTTTATTTTTGAGACAGGGTCTCGCTTTGTAGTCCAGGCTGGCCCTGAGCTCACTATGTAGCCCAGGCAAGCCTTGAACTCAGCAATCCTCTTGTCTCTGCCTCCCGAGTGCTGGGATGACAGGCACATTAGCCACCACGCCCAGCATTGTGGTATGTGATACTGATTGCTGGTGGGCGTGAGTCACCACGCCCAGCATTGTATGCAGTTGCCAGGATCCAACTCAGGGCCTTGAGTTTGCGAGGCAGGTGCTGGAAACACTGAGCTAAATCTCCAGCCCTAGAACTTTTCCAATTGTGAAGAGGATACTGAAGATCCTTGGTCAAGCACTGAGACTAGACTGAGCCCTCTGAGGCCCATCCGTTCTTCCCCTGCAAGCTGGGTTCCTCCTTCTCACCTCAGCATCCTTCGCCAGCAGCCCTGCTTTTACCCTGTAACGACCTGTGCCATCTTCAGAATGCCAACCTCCAGCTCGCTTCTTTCACCCTCTGCCCATTTTCACAGGTTTTCCAGCCATAACTGTCATTCTAGATAATGCAGTCTTCTCCCCATCCCTGCCACTTTTTCTCCATCAGGGCACCTACATTCACTTCCTATCCTGTCCATGCTAATTAATATGTATTTCCTAAATAAGAGTAGCAGAGACTATTTATAATTATGGTAATTCGATACATAAGTATAACTCCAATTTCAAATAAGAAGAGAAAAAAGTCTGAGATACTGCCAAGAAGAACACCTCATAATCTATTGGGTATATGAAATTAACTTCGTACATATTTAAAATTTTATTTTAATTAAAGCAGCAACAAAATATAAATTTAGATGCTTTGAAAACAAACTTTAAAGAAAAATGCATAGCAGCAATTTTCTATTGATCTTTTTTCTATTAGTTTTAGTTACTCATTTGTAATTACTTCATGCCTTTGGAAACAAACACGTAATTTTCATCTGTTTATTGAATTCCCCTCCTGTTCCCATCCACAGACTGACACTCCATGAACAATAAGAGCATTAAGATTTATTCGGGTCTCAGAATTCAGCAGGATTTTTTTTGTACATGAAGGCATTGGAGTTTGTTAATAATAATTAATGTAGGGCCAGAGATTTGGCTCAGTGGTTCCAGCGCCTGCCTTGCAAGCGCAAGGTCCCTGGTTCAATCCCTGGTAACCACATACAACAATGTTGAGCGTGGTGACTCAAGCCCACTGGCAATCAGTACCTCATACCACAGATGCCGGGCTTGGTGGCTCAAGCCTGTAATCCCAGCACTTGGGAGGCAGAGGCAGGAGGATTGCTGAGTTCAAGGCTTGCTTGGGCTCCATAGTGAGCTCAGGGCCAGCCTGAACTACAATGCGAGACCCTATCTCAAAAATAATAATAATAATAATAATAATAATAATAATAATAATAATAATAATTAATGTAATGTTACCACTTACTAAGAGATATCAGTTTAGCATTTTTTTACTATATGAAATGATAAAACAAAATTACATAATCAAATGATAAGACAAGAGCAATACTTATTGCTCTGTGTATTGTTTACTTTTTATTAAAATAACAGTTCTAGTAAAATAAACTTTGCATACCATGCAACTTGCAAAGTTAAAGTGTGTGACTTAATAAATTTTAGCATTTTGACAGAGTTGTATGAGCAAGGTGACAGTCAAATTTAGATCATTTCTGTTTTCCCAAAACAAAACACTCCACCTATTAGCTATTGTTATTTCCCAATCCCTCTTCCCTAAATCTAGGTTACCACTGAGCTATCTTCATAAATTGTCTTCATGTATATCTTCATAGATTTTCCTACTCTGGAAATTTATGTTTTAGTTATTTTATTAAAATAGACCACATTCTCAGCAACAATAGAGAGTTTAACATGCACAGATAAATAGAAATCCTGCGTATAGTTATTCTCAAGGTAGGGACTCAGAGTCCGAGACATAACCCCCCAAAATTCTTAAAAAACAGAACAGATAATAATACAAATCTCTCTTTCTAATGAACTGAGGTAAACTAGTAATATAAATGTAACCAACTAGCATATATATTGAAATATTTTTAAAATAATTGAAAGTGAAGTTTGGTGAAGTATTTGAACTGTCTACTTCAAATTTATCTCTTTTCATTTATACAGTGTTTGAAAATTCTTGTCCTCTATAAGCCTGATTTACATTAATTACATTAATTTCTGTTTTTCTACCTCTCTCTCTCTCTCTCTCTCTCTCTTTCTTTCTTTTTTTGAGACAGGGTCTCCCTTTGTAGTTCAGGCTGGCCCTGAGCTCACTATGTAACCCAGGCAAACCTCAAACTCAGCAATCCTCCTGCCTCTGCCTCCCAAATGCTGAGATTACAGGCATGAGCCACCACGCTCAGCATTGTGCTAGGTGGTACTGATTCCTGGTGGGCGTGACTCACCACACCCAGTATTGTTGATGTGGTTACCCAGGATTGAACTCAAAAATTTGTGCTTGCTAGGCAGCTACCTGAACCACTGAGCTAAACCTCCAGTCTTACATTAATTTCTATAGATACTCCACATACCTTGTGTTTACTCCTGATGATTGCCAATAAAAGCCAGTACCTGAGACTGGAGTGTGTTTGTCTGTTTTACTGGTATTGACATAATGGCACCTGCTCTCTCTCTCTCTCTCTCTCTCTCTCTCTCTCTCTCTCTCTCTCTCTCAGTGTATTTTTTCTCTGTCCTTCATATACTGGGGAGACGGGACTGGAAACTTACTGCAGAAGTCCCTGGCACAGACCCATTTCATCTTCCAGTAGATTACATGTTTTGTTTAGCATTTGGATCTTTGATCCATCTTGATCTCAGATTAGTACCTGGTAACATATGAGTCTAGACTTAGTCCTCTCCATGTGGATATTCAATTTTCCCAGCACCACTTTATTTATTTATTTATTTTTGAGACAGAATCTCCCTTCGCAGTTCAGGCTGGCCCTGAGCTCACTATGTAGCCCAGGCAAACCTCGAACTCAGCAATTCTCCTGCCTTTGCCTCCCGAGTGCTGGGATTATAGATGTGAGCCACCACACCTGGCCAGCACCACTTATTAGAGAGACTATCTTTCCTCCAGTGTATGTTTTTGGCTCCATTTTCAAAACTCAAAAGACGTGTGCTCGTGAAATTTTTCTGCTTCTTCTATCCTGTTTCATTAATGCCTATGCCTGTATTGTGCCAGTACCATGCTGCTTTTCTCACTGTAGCTTTGTAGTATAACTTCAAGTCTGGGACTGTAATGAAACCTGTCCTGTTTTTGCTACCCAGGATGGCTTCTGCTAGTCTTGATCCCTTCTGAGTCCATACAAATTTTAGAATTGTTTTCTGTAGCTCTGTGAGAAATGACAGTATTTTGATTGATATTACATTAAACCTATGAATCAGATTTAGAAGTCTAGCCATTCTGACTAGGTTGGTTCTGCCTCTGCTCTGCTTTGTAATCACAGATGCCTGAGTCTTGGTGCTTTAAAAATAAGATTACATGTAATACAAACATTGTTTTCCTAGGGATATCTCTTTTAGATCCATTGTTCTAAAAAGCCATCCCCAATTTTTCTTTCCAGACATACTCTAGGTCCATGTTTTTGGATCTGTAATTAACTCCTTCAAATTAGCTAAATAAAAGGTGTTGATGGTGTGGCCCAGGGGACAGAAATTAGTGTATAACTTATTTCCTTAATATTTTCTCTCCTTTTCTTTTTTATACATGGAATATCAGAAATACATATTTTTTTCCACACAGAAAGACTCACAGTTTTGTTTCTCCACAAGAAAGTAATCTGAGAGTTTCTGGTCACATGGGATGAAGACTGAGAAGCACTAAGCTCCATGCTTACTGCATTCCTGGTTGTAGGCATCAGATGATTCTTCATAATGAAATTTAATTGCAACATCTTCCCTATAGCAATGGCTCTCACTCAGATATTTTTTTCAAACACAAAATGTTTTCTTGTGTAGAGATTCTGCTTACAAATCCAGGCTTATGCTATAAAACACAATTTTAAGTAAGCATTTACAGGGGATTTTGTACACTTACTTTGCACATTTAATACTGCTACAAATATGAGACATAGGGCATAAGTTGGCTTCAGGGTGTTATATTAAGAACGCATGCGTCCAAAGCTCTTGGTTCAAAATAGAGATTCTGACCCATAGGATGAGAAGACCCAGGTGGGCAGGACTGCAGAGTTGTGTGCTAGACAGTGTCCACACTACAGAGGAAACTGTGTATCTTTCTACCCTCCTCCAGAATTAACCCCAGACCCAGAACCAGACTCTCTTCCTTCTTTTGTACTTACTTCTTTTCTGGTGGAAAGTAACTTACTCTAATACTGCATTTGTAAGAGAGGCTTGTGTGTTACTGTTTTGCTAGAATTTTGTTCCCTATGTGCAGTAATAGGCATTTGATTGGGTTTCTGTTTCCACCAGAACTTAAAATGAACAATATGCTCATAAACATTTATAAAATAAATACATATATGGAGGCATACATGAATAATCAAAGCATGTGAGATCAAAGTGAACAAGAAAACTGAAGGATCCATATGATGGGCTTGGAGCTGGCAGTTATGGGAAAGATAA
The DNA here is from genome assembly GCA_004025085.1 of Thryonomys swinderianus. Lineage (NCBI taxonomy): Eukaryota > Metazoa > Chordata > Mammalia > Rodentia > Thryonomyidae > Thryonomys > Thryonomys swinderianus. The sequence goes on from PVIC010015012.1 coordinate 35,567, forward strand.
AGTGAAATTAAAACTGAGTGACACAATCCATCTAAAAGCACAGATACATACATGCAGCCACAGCAAGATATATGCAGCCATATTCTCTGAAGGACTATGAAATGTTGTCAGAATAAAAAGGATTGTTGGCCATGACCTAACTCCAATAAAGACAAGAAAGAAAAAGAAAGAAAGAAAGAAAGAAAGAAAGAAAGAAAGAAAGAAAGAAAGAAAGAAAGAAAGA